>JABFPN010006263.1:0-11827 GCA_022817305.1 Leptoteleia sp. ZL-2020 | reverse complement strand
ATAGAATACTATACAATGTGTATAGAAAAAATTCCCAAAAATTATAAGTGATACACATACAAAGAACGTATAGGTTCAGTATTCCAGGATTTATTGCTAAATATGCTATTTATTTTTCTCGGTGTGTTAACCATCGTCCGTTGTTTTCTATATTTCACAATAAAACTTATTTATTTTGCAATCACTCGCAAAGAAAATGTTCCATTTAAAGTAAATAGCTTTGTAAGCACACTGAAAGGAATTGATAAAGAAATTTTACTGTTACAGAAACTGAGGTATCAAGTTGCTAAAACTTATAAATTACTGGTGGTAAACAGTAAAGGTTTGTATTATTTTAGAAAATTATAAACTTTCCCTCTAATTTACTCAGCTCAATTTTAACTCTTCCCATTCTTGCTTTATCTGATACTGAGAATACATCTCTTCTTACTTATTTTTGACTGTAATCCATCACTAAAAACAGCAATTTTGTTATCGGTGAGAAGAATTAGTCGTACACGCGCATGCGTCAGAATTTTTACTGTAGAAAACAGTAAAATTGTACACTAAAACTTATACATAAATATTACACATACAATGAGTATATTCTAGTTTTAACAGTGAATGATAACTATGAATTGTTTCTTTTAAGTTACAAATTTTTCTGTCTTGTTTTTCTTATTTACTTCCCTCGGTGTAAAATGTTTGATTTGGATTGTACAAAGTAGTAGAAAGTCCCGAAATACGACGTGTTTATTATGTCCGATTCCCTGCGTTAAGTTTCATTATTCCAGTCTCAGGTCAGAGCAGAAAGATATCGAATGGGGTTGTTAAAAGTGTCTTCGAAGTATGTGTATTTTTTTTTTTGTGAAAGCATTAGTGCGTTTACTTATTAAGGCAGAACTAATGGAAATGAGTTGTTTTCTTATTTACGGATGCTACACTATACGAGGAAAATTTTTATTTTACGTTGTCATAAACATGGGAAAATGTATTTTTTTGTTGTTATGTTTATGTTTCGTTATAAGAGAAGTTATTTGAGAAACTAAAATTTATAAAAAAAACATAATGAAAGTGCGTGTATACGCGTTTTGAAATACAAGACTTTAATTTAAAATAAATAACACGTTTAATATCAACGTAACTACCTTTTTATTTTATGATGAAACTTTATTAAAACATTGAGCAAAATAATAAATGAAAATTCATTGAAGTTATATGTATGTAAAAAATATATTCTCATTATATTTATAATATACAATCAAATATCTTTGCTTTGATGAGTCAATTTTACTCTTTCAACAAGGATTGTATTCTCTATCAGGTAAAGCAAAAATGTGAAATGTCAAAACTCACTGTTTACCAAAAATAAAAAAGTTTACTTCAGAATTTACAAGTTTCAACTACTATATACCTAAATTCCTAATAAAAACAGTAAACTTTTTATATAAAGTTCTCTCAGTGTAAGAAATTGAAGGTTACTAGAGCCCATCAAGGATCTAATTCTGCATTTTTTAAGAAAAATATTAATTTTTTTCTTAATATAATTTTTCTCCCTAAAACAAAAAAAAAACTGTAAACTAAGCACTAGTATAACCAGAGAGAATCGTAATTCAGCATTTCATATTTTTTCGTACGAACAATTTTTTAGTAAAGTAACATTATTGTGCTTCCATCATATTTTTTTTTATCATTTATATTCATTTATGTTTACATTTATATGTATTTCCACTGACCTTTATTTATCTCTCATGTTTATTACTTTTTCGAAAACATAATACCCACGGTACTTTTCGCACAAATTCTAGAATTTTCTAATTACAAAAAAGCAATAAAATACCACTTACACCTCAAATGTCCAATTTGTCAGGAAAGTCTGTTTCCAGAAACGTTTGAAAAATTACTCGCACCGAAATTGAATATACAAAGTGCGATAATGTGCAAAGACTTTAACGCCAGAGCCACTGGTAATTCTTGCGATTCTAATAAAAAAGAACGTACGTCTGGAGGATTCCATTGCGTGTACCGTCATCTTCGACAACGGGGAATCAATATGCTTTACATCTAACGGCGCGCTAATGACGACTTAAACGCATTTAAACTTTCCTTAGACGGCGGCTGCTTCGACATGTCCCGAATGGCCATGTCAAAGGATACAAAATGTAATACAATTAGTCAACTGAATTGCATTATCATTATGAAATACATCAACGTCTGCGGAACGTTGACTTGCCCCACCGCCGAAAGAACTGAAACGAAAATTTGATATCACAGTTTGTCATTGGTGGCCGGATTTTAATGTCGCGGTTAATTGGTTCGCATACGCAAATGTAACTTTGATCGAGTTGCGAAACTCGCAATCGCGACCGTACGCGTCGACTTCCCTTATTTCTTTCTTATTGCGGCGCGGTTCGCGACAATGTTTGCGCTCCGTTTTCTCACACTTTTGTGAGGTGCTCGCGCTCTGCGAATAGCGCATTATTATAACAAGAATTTCGCGTTGAAATCCTTACTTTTGTTTACGCTTTTCTCCCAAAACATTATTTAACTTTATTATTCAGAATACGTGCTCTTCGAAAGATACATTGCGTTCAATTTCGCGTTCAAGCTTTTTTTTCATTTGCTGCAAGCATGAACGAGTAAGAAATTTCAATTATCGTCGAGTAAACGGTTTGATCTAATTAAGTTTTCTTTTTAATAATAAAGAATTACAACCATACTGAAAGAAACATTCAGTACCAGCCTGTCGTCAGTTCCTATGCATTTTAAATACTTCAAAGTTACTAAAAGTAGTACTTTATAACATTTCTTTTTTCCCAGTATACACATCTGAACTGCACTTGACTGTATCTTGGCTGTTGATACAAATTTTAATGGACTGTCACGGTAATTTCACTTTTGCTTTGAAAGATAAAATTTCCCATGTATATATTGATAAATGTTGTAAAAGGTAATGTGGGATATCAAAAGTTTTAAAGGTAAATAATAACACTACAGTTTTATCGTGTAGTAAGGTAATTCTTATGATACTTTTACGATAATTTTTATGGAATTTTTCTCTCAATGCAGTGGAAAATGTTTGGATCTAATAAATTTGTTTGTAAGTTTTATACACATATGGAGTGCTCAACATGTTATACGATACCGAATGAAATTGGATTTAAAATTTGGGTGTAAACTGAAACGCACGTCAAATTTGGAAATAAAAAAAAAAAAAAAAAAAAAAAAAACAAATTTTCAACCTCATAGCTCATAGGACAATTTTTTGAACTATCAGTCCATAAAATGATATCACCAATACGTTTTACTACAATCAATTATCAAACTATTAAATTAAATCATTAAATTTGATATTGAATATAAGATTTTATGTAATTTTACTTCCTTTCGGTCAATTAATCTGAATTTCAATAATAAGTTCTTTACTTACTTTACCTTTCTATTAAATCCTCAATAAAATTATATCAAATATAATGCTCGGATTTTAAAAATCTTAATTAACTCTTGCTTGTAATTAATGTATAAATAAAATATCAAAGTTAGTTCTTTCGATTAATCAAGTTGCAGTGCTAAATAATTAACTTATTTAAATTATTTGCAGTGCAATTAGAATAAGTTCATTAATTATTCGTAATTACTGAATTTTTTATTGCCAAAGCTACACACGTTACACTGAGAGAAAAATTGTTTTAAAAATTGTAATCTTTTTGTAATTTGAGGACATAGTGGATAAAGCCAAAAAGTTACAATCAAAAATTATAAAATGTGTTCATAAAACACGTAAATATTATGATTTTTCACCTTATTCTTACAAATGTTTGAATACATTGTACACTTTTTTATTGTACTTTGTCCTTGTCCATCATGTCTTTAAATTACAACAGAAAATAACAATTTTTTCCAAAATTTTCTCTCAGTATACAACATAATATATTCACTTTATATATATAACAAGGCAGGTAAAATTCGAGACGTTCGATCTATTACTAATTAACAGCTAATACTTGTTGCCGGTACAGGGTGCTAATGAGGTGCAATTTTTTGGCAAACGCCTTCGCATATCAATCAAACTCGAGCTCTCGCCCAATCAGCCGGATAATTACTTTGTGGTGCTGCGGACTATTATTTGTCGTTCTCCCTTACCACATTTCAACAAACTAATTTACATAGAACGTGTTATGTGTCAAGCATATTTAACGCGAGAATGTACTCGAGATTATAACAGATTCCACTTATGGAATAATTACCTCGCCCATGAATTGCAGTCGGTTCATTTTTTTTTGTTCAATTGGCACAAAACAAATCGATGTCATTTCGTCAATCAAAGCTTGCTCCACTGACGCGGACTTGTTAACCGAAATTGGTCCTATTTTCTACCGAGCTTTGTCACGGATACTTTGTATACGTTAACAAAAAGAAAAACAATACAGGGGTATTGTGTTACAATTTCAATTGATCGAGTTCGGAGTGAAAAGAATTTTCGTCGCAACAAAATTACCAGCAACAAATTTACACGCGCAGAACTAAAGTAGTATAAAAGGTGCTACATTTTATAGTAGCAACATTATTTGTTATTGTCCTTCATTAACAAAAACAAAAATAATAAGTTTACCAAAATGTTCACCGTATTTGCATAGAGAAATATTTTGTAAAAATTATTTCAGAAAGATACGAATAAAAGTGTTTCATATTATTGTTCCTATAAAGTACAGTCATTTTGACATTCAATTTTTAACCAAGTATTTACAGTTGGAAAAATAATATATTAAGATAAAATAAATATTTAAACTTTAAATTAAAGTTACTTCAACCTAAAGTCCTTACATTTTAACGAAACCGAAATTCTTCTTCAAAAATTCTAATCATTTATATTACATTTCATAACCGTTACCACTTTAAGATAATACAAACTTCTCAAAGTTTTAATTTAGTAGGAGCATTCACACGACTTTAATTCAACTTTAACTCAACGTCGATTTAATATGAACAACCAAAGTGGATTACATTTTATTTCAACGTTAATTCATTGATTGTGTTCTTTTGTAACGCGCTAATGACGTTATGATCACTTGATAAATTATTCAATGAAGTAAAAAAGAAGAATAATAAGAGCAACAATAACAATACTTTTTATCCATTCGGTACTTCTAGCAAGCTATTAAATAATTTACTTCTTTGCTTTCACGCGGAAACAACTTTAATGCAACTAAATTATTAGTAACGTACAAAAGGGTCGTAAATGTTATTTCAGCCTTTAAAAGATAATGTTAAAGAGGCATAATGAGCTTATTTCGGGGTGAGCCATAATTTTAACGATTTAACTTTTTGCGCGAAGATCGCTAAAAAACATTTTTATTGGAATTATTAAAATGTTAAAACGTTCCCAGTAATGTGAATAGAATTTTACAAACATTGAGCTTTAATACAGCTGAGCTAATATGCTGAATATTGTTTGAATTCTCTTCATAGAAACTTTGTGCGGATTTCGAGTTATCTTTAGGCACTTATTGAAAAAAAAAGTGATGATTCTATCGTGTATGACGTGGGTCGAATGTCTACTAAATAACTAACTTGTAAGTTACACTGAGAAAAAAGTTATATTAAAAATTACTATACCATATGAGTGCTGACAGATATCGTCTATGGTGTCTACAAAATTACTATACCAATTATAATGAAATTTTCCATTCGATATAATAAAATTTAATATACTAGTATGATAATAATCACCAAAATAACAAACAAATTTACAACACTAATATAAAAAAATTTACCATATCAAATGGAAAATTTCTTTATAACTGGTATAGTAATTATGCTGACACCATAGACGATATCTGTCAGAACTCATATGGTATAGTAATTTTTAATATAACTTTTTTCTCAGTGTATGCTTTACTAGATATATAGACTGTATAAACGTATCTACGAGTAGTAAAAAAAAACGGTAATTATTAGGATGATCCCCCCCCCCCCCCCCCCCTAAGGTAGGGTTAATATACATGAAATCGATGTATTTTTTCGCCCTGATTACGAAACCGCAAGAAAAACTTGGCGGTCACTATCGGTTCAAAAAAAAAATGGCACAAAATCGAAAATATCTTTCCTTATGTAAAAAAATTGGAAAATCTGTTCAGGCTATCGTATTCAGCGGAGAAAAATACAAAGAAAACATGTGTTATATCGTTTGGAAACCGCCAAGTTTTTCTTGCGGATTCGTAATCAGGGCGAAAAAATACATCGATTTCATGTATATTAACCCTACCTTGGGGGGGGGGGGGATCATCCTAATAATTACCAAAAAAACATTTGTTTTCTACTAAGAAACTTGGAAAGTGTAAATATATTCTACTTGTTTGCTAAATTATATTTGGCAAGTTTACACTTTCAGAAATTACAACACGAACACTGTAGTTGTACAGTGTGGACTTATTTACAGTGGCATTAAGTTGATTCGAAAATGTCGATACAAACAAGCTTGTTGGTCAAAATGGGAACACAAACGAAGATCACTTCTTTTTATTACTTTATACCCATTCCTGGTACATCTTCTTTAAATACTTTACTATTACTCATATTCATATCTTAAATGTAAATGCACGGTCAATTTTATGAGAATTAGTGTGTTCGAGAAGACATTATAATTGTAACTTTGTTACGAGAACATTAAATGCAGGTATTGAACGTGATGAAAACTTCAATCACTAATTAATCATTTGTTGAAATTCATATAAAATGTCATACTACAAAAATTGGAGCTAAAATAAAAAAATTAATTAAAATCAGAAGGAAAACAAATTTATCAATATATCATACTACAAATATTGTATTGGATATTGGAAATAACGAACCGACTATAATAAGTTGATTCAAAATAAATACTGAATCAAATGTTAAAATCAAAGTAAATAAGACCATGATTTTCGAACAAGAATGTTATTACCCAGTAAATTTTCGTAGATGTTTTACTGGCTTATATTTGCGGTAAGGTTATAGTGCTTTCGCTGCGCATACACTGCAGTCCGCGGATACAACGACTGTGAACTGACAAAGAAATTAGAGATCTTTGTATTAGACTTTATCGACGTTTATGGACGGTTGTAAAACTTTTTAGAATTTATTTACTGATCCGCCAAGTGTAACCGAGAAACACTTAAATCAGACGCTACGTCTAGCATGATATTAATCGATATTAATATGTATCGCCTTTCAAGAAGAATAATAGCTTTTCTCCCAAATTGCTATCAATCAAATTGATTCTTCATCACCCCCCAACACTTATTACGAATCAATGAAGTATCGAGAATTGTATACGTATTTAAAAAACTTATATAAATTGACGAATAGTTCAATATGCTTATGTATCAATTCTGGAAAATATATGTATTCTCAATAACCAATCTTTTATTAATTTTTAGATTTCTTTTAGTTCTTTAAAATTAATAAATATCTCTATAAAAGTAATGTGTCAACTTTTTATAGATAATTTAACTCGCGAATAAAAATTATTATCACGTTATAATTGTGACAGTTCCCGAAACAATAAAAAGATTAATATTTAAATTGTAATTCGATGGAATGGAAGTTTTAATTCACAGTGGAAAATTTATAATTAATACCATGTGATGCAATGCCGGAATGCCAGAAGTCTCAAGCCCTTTCACACTTTTTTACCCATGATTCTGAACACACGAGTGAATTTTAAATGAAAACCAATTTCCATTCATTCACTTCAATGAATAAGGAATATTTATTGGGCAAATTCAAGCCCGAATTCAAAATTTTAACGTTCTAATCGTTTCTTCCTTAGTTCCACGAATTGTCCTTGAAAGGAAAATTAATTACTTTTGAATTTTCTCATACATCTTCCACACACTTTTTAAATTTAGCAAATTTATTATGTCTTAGAAATTCCAGTATATTATTAAAATTAGTGTAATTATAAAATTGGGAAACAATAACGTTAATAATTATAATCAGAAAAAGACATGACATAATGATACCAGCACAAATTATACACTGAGAGAAAAATTTTGAAAAAATTATAATTTTCAAAGTGAAAAATCATAATATTTACGTGCTTTATGAACACATTTTATAATTTTTGATTGCAACTTTTTGGCTTTATCCGCTATGTCCTCAAATTACAAAAAATAATTACAATTTTTACAACAATTTTCCCCTCAATTTAGATGCAAAAGAAAATGATCAACATTTCTCTTTTTCAAAGGGGTGAAAACATTCTCGGCGAGTTATTCTTTCATTAAAGACGCTTGTATTATTTTATCATCATACTTTCTCCGCGGTTTCACGCTATTAACCCGGATCACTTAATTATTTTATATCTGAAAACCGGCGGGGTTCATTTCGTAATCAAAATCACGCGTGCAATTAGAAGCTGGTCTCTGTTAATTCGTGCTTTTTATCTGCAAACTGTAATTGCATGTTATTAAAACCACCAATTTGGATGCAGTAAATAGACTGAAGTATGTTCGTACGCGTGGGTACGATGCAGTTACAATGCACATTACAAAGTACGTGCAGAAATTAATTTGAGAAAGGAACGCTTGGAGCTTAATAAGTACATTATATTTCAAATAAAAGAGGAAAAAGAATGGGAGAATACAATTTCAATATCTCGCAATGTATATTAGGTACGAGGGAAAGTGATTTTTGTTAAGTTTAGAAATGTTCAAAGGATAAATACACAAATACCGATAATGTATTTTCAGGCTTTTCTTTGCGTGTTATAACTGTTGATATAGCTGACTATATAAAAAGCTTTATTCTCAAATAAAAGACTCGCAGAAAAGTACATTTACATAATGCATCTTGTATGTGTTATACCGCAAGTATACTTATTATGTGCGTATGAATTGTAATATATAATAATAATTTTAATAATAACAACAATAAATATACTTTTACTAATAAACATAATACAATTGATAATATTAATATTAATAATTAAAAAGAATCATTACATTCTTTATTTATAAAAAGTGGTACGGAAGAAAATATGAGAAAATCAATAAATTATTGATATAAACTAAATTTTTACTCTGATTACATAAGAATTAAATGTATTCTTAGAAATCTCAAGTGTATAATGTATTTGCCTTCCTCTGATATGACTGAATATTGATATAATTATTAACATTAAATTAACCCGATAAAGTTCAACGCAGGATCATTAATTTATGAAAATATTAAATTACATGCAAATTTCGATAATTAGAATCAAGTATTTGCAATTATTTCGTATCTTAGTTACATATAAATTCGTATTTAAAGTACTGACGATAGTAAATAAGGAAGCGGTATATGTAGCCTCTTATAATACAATATCACGTTGATATCCTGAAAATGTCATTTTAGAATACACCAACACTATAAAGTATACTACCAAAATAAGCTATAAATATTCCATAAAATGTAGATTTCTCTTTCAGTATTAAAATGCCAATATGAAGCTTAAGGTATTACCATCTTTAGCATTATTTAGTGTTAAATAAGCATAATGTTATAACAATATTTAATATGAATCCAATAAGTGTTTAATAAACCTACTTCTTTTTAAAAAATGTATACAATATTTATACAATCAATATTCGTTAAATTATAATCTACATTGTGATTATTTTTTCATGAAAACAAATCGCTAAGTAAATTAAATATAAATTTAAATTAATATTAAATAAAAATATTTATTGAATAAAAAATTGTGTAACAAATTTGATATTTAATAATATCATTGTAATTATTGCAATGAAATTGTTTTAATAAAAGTTATCATATTAATGAAATGTACTAATTAAAACAGCTGTGTTACTGAAATATTGATTTTGAAAATTGAAATTTAATATTGCATGGCCTGGGGAAGTAATATCAATATCGAAATAACAATATTCTAACAATTTTGAATACAAATACGGAATATCAAATAAATATTCGAAATTATCAATTCATGACACTGAACACGGTATGAAAATTTGAACAATTGAAACAAAAAGTTGAAATCAAGAAAGTTTATAACGTAGAAGTAGGTTCTTAAACACGATTCGTGCTATTTCTAAAGCAAAATAATGTCCAAAAATTATAAGGGCAATTTATCTCGCTCATTTCGTCCAATAAAATAAATCGGAATCTAAACATATTTTGTAACTTGTTTGATCAATACCTCATTACATAGCTTACAGACATAAATAATGAACAAAACCTGTCTCTTTTAATGACCATCACTCCTAAATGTCATGGTTATAAATTATCCCTATTATGACTGTCAAGTTTTATTTTTTGATACACTTACCGTAGCAGAAATTTTATTCTATATATTAAAAATAATTAAAAAATAAATTTTGATAATTTGAAACTTATAAAAGTACATTTTCGCATATAATTTTGTTCTTCATATAAAACAGAATACTTTATCAATGTGAATAAATGAAAGTAATCTTATAAGAAATGAATTCTCAATTGTTCACTTGTTCACAATAAGAGTTTAATCATAAAAATTGAATTTTATTACTCGAAAATAAAAATCTCCCTAACTATTCATATTATATTAATTCTTTCTCGTTGTTTTCTGTAAAATTGCTAATTTTAATTTAATTTTGTGCAATACTTATTAATAAATGTATAATCCAACAATGTATATAATACTGTTTCAATTAAAATCTAACGAGCACAAAACATTTATATATTTCTTAATATAATATTAACTGATAACTGTGTATAACGACAACCGACGCATTCAATAACAAACTCTGTATGGAATTTAATACGCCATAAACTGCACGTTTAGTTATATACTTCGAAAGTTATAAAAGATTTGTTTTTGATTTGAAAATAAAACTCGCCCTATATTACGAATAAACGAATCACATACGGTGGCTTTTACGCGCTACTCGTAAAACAGAAAATAACATTCATGCGAACATTTTGACTGTATTAACTACCTCCTAATGCTCATTTCATTAGTCTTTAATTCAACGCACACAATCGTGGATTTAGGATCGTATCGGGACCATTTTTGTTTATCTTTCAGTTATTGGCCAAGCTCTGATTGACTGTTTATGATAAGAGGACGAGACGTTAAACATTTATCTCGATTAACTTATTTGTTCGATTCAAGGCACAGCTGCAATTAATTAACCTAATCTAATTCAAAATCTGAAAACAGAGATTTCGTGAAATCAATATCGTGAACAGCCACAAGCAAAGAAAGGTGACACAGTTTAATTAATTTTGGAGCAAAAGTTAAATTTTGATCCACGTAAAATTACATTTGAGAATTTTAAATAATATAACAGCCACACGTTTATATATATATCCTTGATAATTATCAAACCATGGTTAAAACATGTTCTTGGCTTAGTAACCATGCTATCAGAACTGGCTCCGAACATAAGTCCAGTTTTGGAGCTGTATTTACATATGTAACGCCGGTGTAGTTCTGATCAGAGCGCGGCTAAATAATTTTAATCGAATAACATGTTCGCCTAATTCAATTAATAAGTATTTCCTGGATAGAACCTAGCCATGTCAGGAACAAAATAGGAATTATTACGTTCTTAGACAAAATGGCAACCTGATCAGGCCCAAATAACATAATGTAACGAGGTTGGTGTAAAATTTTTTACTAAAAAAGATTATTACACTGAGAGAAATATATGAGTATATTTTACTAAGTGTTTTCGTAAATTTGTGATATATTATCTATCTTTTAAATAAATACTAATATTATTTCATATATTACGAATTTTTTATTATTAATTACCAAGATCTTGGTAATTCGTAATATATGAAATAATATTAGTATTTATTTAAAAGAAAGATAATATATCAC
>JABFPN010006262.1:0-11827 GCA_022817305.1 Leptoteleia sp. ZL-2020 | reverse complement strand
CATTTTCTCAATCTGGGAGATTATTTAACAATGATGTAACTGAATTTTTATCATTAGTTTCAAGCAAATTTAGGGACCGCGTTTTTTAGGTGTTAAAAAAACGCGGTCCCTAAATTCGCTTAAAATTGATTTAAAAATTCAGACTTTTTAATTGAGTACAATTTTCCCATATCTAAAAAATATGCTGAATCAATTGCAAGCATCAAATCAGCATTTGCAGAATAATAATTACATAAACACTAACTCCGTGGCAGCAGACTTACTGCATCACCTTAATGTGATGTGTAAAGTCTAATAAATGTTCATTTTATTATAAATTAATTAAACAAGTAAATAAATATAATTTTGATTTAATTTTAATTAAGATTTTATTTAAATTTATTATTATAAAACATAAATTAAATATTAATTAAATATAAATTAAATTAAAAAGAAAATAGATTGCCGCTCGTAGGTGCACATATATACGTTTGGTGTTCAAGTTTGTGAATGTGAGTTTCGTATCTAAGTCAAAGCATCAGTTGGTCAGTCGACGCGCGCGTCTGAGCTGTGTTCTTGTGTATGAGGTCGTAGTCGCGCGCGCACACTCCCGCCCTTTTCACTTTTTTTTTCAATTACATATTTTACGCGCGATGTGCGATTTCTCGAGTTGAATTTGGGTTCGCGCGTGAACACAATGGACTTCGCCGTATTGTGTACAAAAGACGGATAAGACAATTCAGTGTGTGAAAAGTGAGTGATTGAAGCACCATAGTGGACAAGATGGCGGAGTCAAACTATTATCAGGTGAGACGCAGGTCCCTTCGTCCGGTCTTCTCCGTCGCGATCGGCGCCATAATACGCCACTCAAATTCATCACCTCCTTTTCCCTATTCACCTACTGTATTATGTGTCTAGTTTTCCCTTTTTTTTAAAACGAAGCCCAGCATAGAGTACAATAAAAATATAATTGTTTATGTTTATAATTCTTTGCAATTTTTTTAAATTTCAGATGCAACTAAATAAAAATTGTTATTCGCGAATCTGTTATTTTGTTCAATAGGAGAAAGTCACACGAAGTTAATATGAGACATCGCCAAAACTTGAAAAGAAATGAATTTCGGAATATCCTTCTGCTCTAATTCATTACTTTCATTTCAATTAATATACCTATTTTTTTTTTTTTTACTTTCTAATAGTTATATTTTTTTAAAAATATTGAACATTTATGCTAAAGGTGTCTGATTTTAACTTAAAATCTTATTTTTTTATATGTATAATATTATCATATACTTGAACAGACAAAACTGACAGTTTAGGTATTAACGGACATAATGTATATTTGACATAAGATTAATATGTAATATCAACTTTGGATATGTTATATCTATTATAGGGAACTCAATTTGTGTGTAGTACTGCACTAGATTCAAATTAACATTGGAAACAAAAGTATTTAAGTGCTTAGATGGTTTTTTATTTACTCTTTGTACAAACATAAGTGTACATTGAAGTAGATATAAGAATGTGTAACTGTCAATATGCCTAATGTATACACACTAACACAATAAATTTAAATGTAAACAAAACAAAATATCTAATATATATAAAAATTATTAATATTAAATATCAAAATTATAAAAATGCCCTTATAACACAAACCCTTTAGACAATATAAACAAAGTAAACCATAATAGATCTGCAAAAAAATAAAACATGTGAGCATTTCCTGAATATATAGATATTTTTAAAAAATAATATACTTAATAATATATATATAGATATATTTCATAAAATTTTTAAATTTCCTTGAATAAGTTAAATTTTTTGTAAAGTAATTTATATAAAGAAAGTCGACTATATAATAGAAAATATACAAGAAAATATACAAAAATATGTTATAAATATATAGAATATGTTTCTACTTAAAGTGTTTCTTCTTCATAGTGTATTATTACTTGCCTAATATTACAATATATTAAGCAACAGTTTCACATGTTTTATTTTGACATGAAACTGGTTATTTGGATATTGTGTACTTAAAAATAAATATCAGTTTATATACCAGTACATAAAATTACATAGAAGTAAAAATTTTATTAAATAAAAACTTATTTCAATACAATGATGATTCATTATAATATTTTACCTTATGTATACATTATTCTTTAATATCTAAAAATAAATAATATGAATAATTTAAACATATTTTTAAAGTGTATTACTCAAGTACAAATTTGGACATCCGTTAAACTGTCCAGTTTGTATTGAAATTTGATACCTTTATTAATATTTTATAAATACTTATATTAATTCATATTATTATATGTATCGTATACTTGTATACATTAAGGTACTTATGTTAAACAAAATAATTGTAGACTCTATTTTTCATGTAATGTTGAAGAAGAAAAAAAATTAAATCTATTTAATAAGTACAAAATCATTATTTTCTTATAAATAAATTAATATTATTATTAACAATAATTAAGTAAATAAATACTTGATTTTATTTACTTTGTTAAAAGTTTATCAGTTAATGTCTTAGTTAATGAAGTATTATACCACTTATCCGCAGGGTTACAATTATTTACATTTCCGCAGGGTTTAATTATTCATCATATTTTAATACTTTATGGTAAAATAAAATAACTGTATGAAAAGTGAATATAGTTTTATTACAACATTATAATTGGATTTCATATTTATTGTACATTATAATTAAATTTCATTAAATCTATTCCAAACGGGATCTTTTTTGCAATGAATCATACCTGCAATGAATCATATCTTCTTTTCAACAATAGTAATTAATAATGATTTAATAACCTAAAAAAAGCTTTGGATATAAAAATAATTTTTTTGCAAAACATGAGAAAGTAGCAACTTTTGTTTCCTAAAAGGGAGTAAGAATGGAAGGATAAAAGAAGAATGTCGTTTCTTTCGGTCTTTCTAAAACTCGTGTGAAACTTTGGATGAATGTAATTCTCAATTCGTGTGATTACTGTACAAGTGAGGAGAGTTGAAGCAAATTATTCACACGAGCTGAGAATCAACTACTTTTTTTTATAATTGATACAAAAGATGTTACAAAAATTATACGTGGTAATATATATAAGTAACAGAAAGCAATATATGACAGAATAACTCATTAAAGATTTTCATTCCAAATCAAATCGCAAGTCGTTCCTATTTTATTTCAACACTTTTTTATATAGTAAAAATTCCAAATAATCTGCAGATGTTTTAAATCGCTTTATTTTGTTTTATAGGGTGATTATATCAGGCATCCAGTGCTGTATGAATTATCACACAAATATGGCGTGGCGGGAAGTGACCAAGTTCCCTTGCCAGCTCGGTTAGACGAACTCAGGGATCACATAAGACGAGAAATAAGAAAGGTATTTTCACACTAAGAAACAAATTATTAAGCAAATTATCCCGTACAATATTCTTCGCGAAGTTACCGGTTAAAGTTGAAAAGAAATTTAACTTGTTGAAAGCGTAGAGAGTAGATTGTACTTTGTTCCATGAGTGATTTATGTATGTTGTCAAAAATGGGAATTTCTGTGTTTCAGGAGTTGAAGATAAAAGCCGGAGCAGAGAAGTTGCGCGAAGTCGCGACGGATCGTAAAGCTCTATCAGATGTTGCTATGATTGTGAAGAAAGCAAATAGCAAATTGAATGAGCTTCAGTCCGAGCTTCATCAGTTGGAAAGTCAAATTATTTTGACTCAAGGACAACCTCAGTCTCCACAGCAGAACCACTCTAATGGCCAAGGTTAGACTTCTTATCACACACAGTTTATTTGAAGAGTAATTTCTTCTGCACTAAGAAAAGGAGATATGCAATAAAATTTAAGTTTCAATTGCTTATAAATATGTTGCTTATAGCTGTGAGGAGGAAGTACCTAGAATTTTATAGATGAAACGAAAATTCTTGTGTTTGTGTTTAAACATTTAATTTTTGTTATCGGTCGGTATGGACAGGTCATATTTATTAGTTAATCAGAACATTTTTTTTATATTAATAAACAATTAAATCTTATTTAGAACAATATTCTTAATCAGTGTTAAGTAAAATTTATTTGAAATTAATGCTTATTAAGATTATGATCTTACTTATAAATTGTAGTGTCTATGAAAGAAGAAAAAGTAATATTTTATTTGATCTGAAAAAATGAAAAGCTGTCCTATACTGA
Source organism: Leptoteleia sp. ZL-2020 (assembly GCA_022817305.1). Taxonomy (NCBI): domain Eukaryota; kingdom Metazoa; phylum Arthropoda; class Insecta; order Hymenoptera; family Scelionidae; genus Leptoteleia; species Leptoteleia sp. ZL-2020. The sequence goes on along the minus strand of JABFPN010006262.1, from coordinate 7,647 downwards.
AATTAACTTGCGTCCAAACATTTTTACACTCTTAACAATATTATTTTAAATCAAAATATAAGTTTTTAGGTGTACAAGATTTCCATGTTAATATTTGCCTAAGAGGAAATAGTTTGTAATAAAAAGGAGAGGCATTTTCTTTTGAAATCTTCCGATTCAAAATGATACCAGTTTCTGTATCATAAAGTTTCACACTGAATTATGATGCCAGATCAGGGACAAAGCTTGCATGAAACTGACGCGTACTTTGTATATAAATGCAAGGCAGCACAGACTATATATCTAGGTGCTACCATTAAAGATTTGATATATTAAGAAAATGTTCACGGGACAAGAGACAAACTTTATACAAATATAATACAAAAGTTGTAAATAATCAAAGTAAAGACTAATTTTCAAATAAGAAAAATTACGTGTAATTCAAATCTCATAAAATTTGAATAACATATCACCTTGCAATGATAAATTGCAGCGCTGGTCTTGCGTCGTATATATTCGTATAATTTAACACTGCAGGCATAGTCCTGGTATTAAATTGTCTACCCATCCGACCCAAATGTGGCTTTACTTTGTATTATCTTTTAGAAAACCATGTTTGAATGGATACTGGTCTATAACTGCACCGAGAAAAAAGTATTAGTAAAATTGAAAACAATTTACATCCATTTGGGGATATCTCTGAAGGGCGAAAAATTTTACTATTAAAAATAGTAAAAATGACCATTATCGAAGCAATTTGTAGTACTTTTCCACTAATATTTACTACGTAACTTTTAAATATTACTATTATTAATAGTAGAAATAATTACTTTTCCAATATATCCTCAAATTGATACAAAAAATAGTAATTTGTGATATATCTTTTTTTTCTCAGTGTGTGTACCATGGTCTGGCAACTGGTACAGGGTCAAAATTAGACCATTTGATCAATACCTGGCGTGATTTCCTTTTAGATTATTTATTGGTCAAAAACTGACCGGATTTACCTGTTGTAATAGCCGGGTTGTGTTTTCACGAAGTAAATTGTTTTTCACAGCGCGCTCGGTAGCTGTGAAGTGGAATAATTCAAGAAAGATTCAACAACGTGCAAGCTTTTCCGATAACCCGATTCTTTTTAAATGCGTATCGCGTAGCACGGTGCGCTCAAATTGCCATCTTTAGTAACTGCGGCTATTTATGAATCAGACTCTCATTAAAGTCAATTACTAAATCAGTCATCATCTGCGCCGAGACTTCTCGTGCTCTCCCTCGATGGATTCGTGAACCCCGACGATGAGGTTCCGTTCAAAATTATCATGGCAAGTAACCGCGATGTCCCTTGAAATGAAGAAAGTATTGTTCTTTAAGTTCACAAACGAATTACCTCAAAGTTCCTACTACTGATTTCATAGTAAAGAGCACTGAAATGTCATTGTATGGTTTACACGTAAAAAAAAATGTTATGCCATTATCGCGACAATTGGTGCACAGGAAACATTAATATTGTTCTCGAAAGACAAACTTGGTCGTTCAATTTGATTTGTTTTGATTAATATAAAATGATAAGATATTGACTTGAAAGTAAAATATTAATTAAAACTAACTTAGTTGTTTGAAGTATATGCAAAAAAAAAATGAATGTGTTAGTTTTCCAGTAATGTGATGTGACGAGTGGTACACTTTACTCTATACAGAATATTAAAATGTCCGTAACACTTTATGACAATAAAACTTCGATTCGGGATTTAAGATTCTCGCAAAATGTGGCGTGCGATCGAAATTGTCTGTCCGAATATAAACAGGTGCGTTGAAAATAATCCGTTTGCTTAGACTTCCCTTTTTTTTCTATTTTCTCATCTTTTTTTTCAGCGCTTTACGCTGCCACGAACAGTGAAACGTATAAATTGAAACAAGTGCTTCGGAGCGTTTGCGTTTAGCGGTATTTTTACTCAGATGAATGCAGCCTGTGAAACTTGGGTGTGCGTGCGTTGCTGTGCACGCCGCATTTGCTATGAAAAGGACCAATGAGAGAATTACGCGCAACCGGTCGTATAAAACAATGAATCGCTTGAAATTTTCCACGTTCGTATCAGATTTCAAAGTCGTGTCGTGGGAGTCTTTTTGCTTTATAATATTACCTCGTTGATTTTGCAGGAAACGACACTGGCAGATAAAAAACTTAACCGCCATTTAGCGCAGAATCGTCGGACGATTTTGTCCCCGTAGGGATAATGAACTCGTGCAATTTCGTGCACTGAGAGAAAAAAAAAGTCATCCGGTTAATTTTCGTGATAACTGCACGGAAAAAAAAAATATGAAGTGCACTAATAAATTTCTATATAAGTTAGATATATTGTTTGGCCATTATTGGGATAAGTAGAAATTATAATTATCGTAGCCAAACAAATTTATGCGATTCGAATTTATGAAAACTAATCTAGCTAGTTGATTCAATTGACATACACTGTATGGCTGAATCAGCCAGACAAATTTATCTAATCCAAAACACAGTGCAATCCAAGTAGTTTTCGTTGACATATTGAGGTTATGTTCAGTCCCCCTTAGATAATTGTATGGTTGAATCAGTCATACAGTTTATGTAACGTTTAAATATTCATTTTAGTCGATTTAATATCTAGGTCCTTCTGCAAATAGAATAAATTCTTACTATATCAGTTAAAAATTGCCAGATAAACTCATTTACCTACCAAAGCGTATACTTTTTTTTTTCCAGTGCAGAAGTCTGGTTGAATTAACTAAAAAAAATTGTATGTATAATGTACATATACTTGTTAAATTTCATTTTAGTTGTCTTATCAGTAATAGTACTTCTTAGAATCACTGCCTTATGCATTCAGATTTCAAACATCTGCTAAGAAAAAATATATTACAATAATTGTATATATTCTGAGTATATTTCTCTCAGTGTACATATATGACAGGATGTCATTTGTCCCCATTTTCTGATACAGTATAATACTTTTTATCCCAAATTTTTTCTCATTGTAAAAATCGGATAACTGTAACAAACATTTAACAACAAACACGAAAATTAACTATGCACATGGTTAATATGGCTATACATTTTACTGAGTGTGGGATGAATATGCCTCCCCCCCCCCCCTAACTATAATGAAAAATACTTCTGCTCACTATTTATCATACAATAATGCAAATGTGATGTAACGATGAGCTCAACGATTGATTGGTAAACGTATATTTAAGACCTTTCTTTTTCTTTCTTTGTTTCAGAAACACCAATGTCGCCTACAGGTCCGTCAACCCCGAGTCAGGAAGGCCTATTTACTGACCTAAGACTTTTGTCGTTGCAGAAACAATTAAACATTGAAATGAAGGTACACCGTTACATTATACATCAACTGTATAATATAAAATGTCTTGGATGAAGGAAAATATTGTTTGTTGAAGTTTGGATAGGTCTTTTGATTGTTAATTAAAAGACCATCACGTTTGAAGGTTCAAACAGTCTTAATATCAAATGTTAATTTGATTCGGTTGAAAGCATCGAAAGTTTCAGTTGACTCGATTGAATTGTAAAGTGAGAGAATATTGTGAGGAAACATTGACATTACGAAGAATAATGATTCCAAATTATATTTTTTCTATTGAACACGAGGACTTACAATTTTATGAAATCTGAAAACATTTTATTTACTACAAGACATCATTGCATTTTTTATATCTTGCATAAAATTGCTTTTCATTATAAATGTATTCCTTGCAATAATATTTTTAAGGCAATATTTTCTTTCATTTAATCGTTTTTTTTTTTTTTTTTTACTAATATTTGCACGTGTTAATTTGCACTGGCTCCTCATTTCATGCTACCTCAATAAGTAAGAAATCGTAAAGTAACACGAATTAATTATCACTTGTACATAATAATTAAATTTATCTAAAGAGCATGAATTTTATGTTTGTATTCATGCAAATACAGCTTCGCATTGACAGAAAATGTTCAATTACATAATCTTAAATTCACTTCTAATGTCAAAATCTTTGTTCTTTGATAACGTTCTCTTTCAATATATCTTTTGACGCCAATTTTACAACAAAAAATCAAGAAACTTTTGCACTTAAAAAAGAGAAACACAAAATGTATAATGCATTTACAATAACAATAATAAATAGAATAAATGATACAGATCATTGCATTCATACAATAAAAAAGATTAATAAAATAAAAAATTTATGTTTTTTCTATTATAAAAATAACAATTTATTACCACAATGTCAATATTAATGTGCACAGATAAACAGATTTTGCAAAATTACACTGGTCGCTGTGAAATAGATGCCAGAACTTTTACTATGATTTCTCAGAACAAATATTTATGACTCACATTCAAAGAACTTCATAAGAAGAAGTGGGAAAAAAGAATATAAACATTTAATTATTAAAATTAATTAACTTTCATGTTACATTAAGAGAAAAGTAACATGCAATTTATTTAATTATATAATTAAGTTGATTGAACCTGAAACTCAATAAATCCAACAATTTGTTAATTAAGGAAACAAGTTAAACGCCGGAAAGTTTATTTAACTACACTGCAACTAATTAGACTATAAATTTATTAATTATGCACGCCAACAAAAACCTTATACTTACATGAATTACTCGTTATAAATCAAGCATAAAATAAGAGTAGCCTCGTGCAAATCCATTTACCTTTTTTTTTACTAAATTTTATTTAAAAAAACGTTGCTACTAAATAAATTATATTTGTTACTAAAGTTCTTATCGTTGAGCGTCGCAACATACTTAATCAGTTTAGTTGAAAGTCAGAAGGCGAATACTTACAATGTGTATTCTAATGCACATTATGTAAAATTCGTCGCAGAGGCGACACACAGTTTCTGACAGGCATGGAGAAAACCTTGTGGAAAAAGGTGGGCGATATTAGACCTTACAATTCAATGTCAATCCGAGTGACCCTGCTCCGCTTCTTCGCGCTCGAAACAAGAGATTGCTTCACACTAATTTCATATTTTGACATTACCAACCGATAAACAACTTTATTTTAACGCGTATTGGGAAAAGTGACCAATTTAACTAATGGCCCACACTCCATGTTTGTTTATTACACTTAACTGTACTTTTGTTGTTAAATTAGTTTTCTTTTTAAACGTTATTTCTTCAATGTGTCGCATTTGATACGCGTACGATTTTTATTTAAAAAATATGGTATAATTATTTGTTTTGTTAGATTTGATTTATTAAAATATATATATATATTTATCATTATCAATATTTCTCAATATTATATTTTCTCATCATTTTTGTATTATATTATTTAAATAAATGGACTTCTAGTCGATATATATTAATAAATTAAATGAAATCATTAAATAACTGTACCAATATTAATCTGAAACAATAATTGACGACAAAATTGATACGTTTTGCTAATTTGAGATAAATTTGTTAACTTTTTCAAGTGTACGATCACTTTACAAACAAGTTAGTAACTTTAATCAGATCTGTTCTCTCCTGTTTGCCATCTTCAAATTGTTATTTCTCAAGAATAATTAGTTACATTACCCATCGGGGACGTGACAATGCACTGAAAATTTTCGTTTTTTTTAGAAAGTATTTGTTCAAGAAAAGCCAACGTATTCCTGAGTGTTAACAATTACGCGGCTGCTTAGCTGACCGAATTTCATTTCCGCCCCGAAAGGGGACGACAAAATCATTACCACCTCGAAATAGAACGGAAATGGGAAACAAATGACAAGCGACCAGAAATGGCTTAATTTCGTTTACAAAAACGCGTGGAAAAGCGATTTTTTCAGTGCACCCGGGATGAAATAATTTTTTGGTTCAATAATTTTTATAACAATACAAATTACATTTAGTAAATTTTTGTAAAAGTTTAATTCTTTTCCCTTTTTTTTTTAGATTTGCTATCTTTGTTATAAATAATACGTTATTTCTTGACAAAAAAGATATGCATAAACTTTCTTGATTTGGTGCAAGAACTGGTTACAGTTAAGTTGACTGACAAATGAATAAAACGCTTGTTTTTACTGCCGGGAACGGTTTGCAATAAATTTAAACTAAATAAATAAATAAGACACCGAGAAACAAGCGCTGCAAACTATCAGGGTGTAAAATTATTTAAAGCAACCGTAGAATTTAATCCGATGCCAACCATTTTGGTGTGTACAGAAGAACCTGTTATTCGAGACGCTCGAGATTGAGTACTTTTTGGATAATTAAAATCTCGCTTAATACGGTTAATATCACTATCAAGTCTTTTATCGAAGAAAACGTGTATATATATATATTTATATAAAATACCATTAATCGTTCATTTTCAAATGACTTTATAATATAATTATAATTGAAAATCTTATTTATTTATTTATCTTTTTTGACACTGCTGTCAGTTATTTCCGATGATCTTAGTTTGTTTTATATTTCTTTTTTTGCAATATCTCTCGATTGTTTAATTAACGATAAATCGTTAAAAGCAGTTTCACATTGCCGTTCAATGTTTTTAAGCATTTAGTCCTTCTTGCCGACTGATAAACTCGTTTTCTACTGCATCCTCATTACTTATTACGCTAATTTACACACGTTAAAGCCCGTTTGCAGTATGCAATTTTACGCGCGAAAAGAGACACGGAAGTGTACGTGGTGTACGCCGACAAAATTTGTTAACTTTTAGTAATTTCAACTGAATTTAGTCGAGGTCGATTTAACTGATATTTCAACTAACATATTGATTGAGTTAGTTGATGTATGATTTTTACCTTTTTCTTTCTTTCTTACACTGAGAGAAATATCAAAGTAAAAATTACTGTTTTTTTAAAAGACAAAAAATTCTGTTTCATTTATAAATATAACATTTAAAACTAGTTTCTTTGCTTTTAAAAAAACTCTAATTTTTACTCAAAGACGGATATACATCTGAAACATAGTTAAAAACAACAATTTTTTCTGTGATATTTCTCTAAGTATACTTTTTCACTTGATCAACTCTCAGAAACAAAATATTTTAATGTACAAGCAAGTATATTGGCGTATCTCTAATTGAACTTCACACTCAGAAAAAAAAATAGTTGTGATAACTAGGTCTATATGGTTAGTTTCCGTGATAACCATAATATTAATAGTTAAAATTTTCTTGGTTTGTATGGTTAATTTAACTAATATAATAGTTCATTTAACAAAGGCGTGTAGTTACAATAACTATATTGGTTCAGTGTCTCTAACTATAGTATGTAGTTATTGTAACTATATTATATACCTACATTAACCATACAATATAGTTACTGTAACTCAATTTCGTAGTTGTCATAACTATATTAAAATAGTTATTTTAACCATGATATATTGTTTATTTTACTATATTAATAATAGTTATTGTAACTTTATTATGCCAGTTAATGCAACCACGACATATAGTTATTTATACTATATGTAACTAGTTACTATATCTAACTAGTCATCCATGATGTACCTAATTACATGCAATAATATTAATACTATTAAATATAAATAATAAAAGTAAAATATGATTATAAAAATCAACATTGAAGCATTTCGTCAAATATACAGCATTTTATTTCATTAAATATACGAATTCATTTTATAAAGGACAGTTAACCTCAATTTATTTATTCGTAAAATAAATTGTT
>JABFPN010006261.1:0-11828 GCA_022817305.1 Leptoteleia sp. ZL-2020 | reverse complement strand
CTATCATAAGTGCACATCCGTCTGTAAGTTACTATATAATTTTTTAGTGTATAAATATGACCGGGGACTGACTAGATATCCAGTTAGGATCTAAGCGCAGGTACCTGGCTGGGGTCCGGCTGGGTTACCTTGCCAGGGTCCGGAAATTTAATATTACCGGGAAATGTTGTGTGGTCCCGGTTAGGTTCAGTCATGAGTCCCATTAAGGATACCCGGCCGGGGCCATATGTAAGCCCGGCGTTACACCCACGTATGAGCCCGATTTGGGTGCCCGGTCGGGCCCCGACCAAAAGCATGAATGCCCGGTCGGGGCCGTATTTCAGCCCGGCTCCAGTTCTACTAGGGAAAGATCAACGTTTGTCATGCTTCAGTATCAACGCAACTCGACAGTACGTTGCCACGGGTCAGGGAAACAGCGAACACCCGGACAAAACCGCCAAATCAGCCTTTCGACGCAGCATCCACCAACGGTGCACCCTGCCGAAGTGACGGCCACCGTAAGGGAAATCAGCGCCGTACAGCCAAGGAGAGGACCACTATCACCGGAGCTGGTGCTCGATATTTTTCATTCTTGCTGCTAGTAATTTACGCGCTAGCAACGGCTGATCTTTGGTTCAACTTTAGCTTTTCTTTGTTGCGCCAGTCCTGCCCTGACGCAAGGGTGGCGGTATGTTTCGGCGACAATTGCATTTCTTCCTTTTTGTTAGTTAATTTTTGCGACAAGCAATCGCGAATTCATGATTTAAATGTCCTTCAAAGGAAACTCCTTTTTTTCGGCCTTTATTCGCGTTTAATTTCTAATATTATTTTCACACATTATTTCTCGTATTTACTTTCTTATTTTCGATTTGATTTAATTTAAATACCGAGAACTGAGATATTTTCTTTTCTTCGAATTCGAACTTATTTTCGCTTAAATTGTACGCATTATTTTCGAAATTAGATTATTTCCAATTTCGCTCGATTTATTAGCTTCTTACAAATTATTATCGCGCGCCGTATTTACTGTACTTACACTTGACTTATTTCTTATTTTGTATTTAATATTTTGTACACACTACGGGCAATTGACCCCGAATTAAATGCCCACTTTTTTCGCACATATTCGAAATTTAATCAGTTAGATTTGTACACTCACGCGAGTCGGTACTGAAATTGTTTAACTCACGCACCGTAACGAGGAACACTCGCTGTGTTCCCTCCGCGATTAGCCGCTTTAATCGAAAACTACTTTATTTTGTGCGACTTCGAAAAAGTGAATTACGCGATCTTGCATTCGACTTTTTTCGACGTTCCGCATCGCTTTATGGTTGTCAGGCCAACCTGACAACGCTTCGTTTTGGTTTCCTGCACTTATCTTCGGACAACGTTCCAGGGTGACCTGGTCAACGTTCAACGTTTTGTGCTATTTCTACTATTTTTTCAATAAAGTTTTTTTTTGTTTAATTTTTTAAAAACTGCGAGTTTCATTTCCCTCACAGTCCGAACGCAACTGTTGGTCGCGCCAACATTTAATGTTAGCGCCACCGCTAACCGCGTTTGCCGGGAACGGGAAAGGTCGAGAAAGAAAAAAGGCAGCGAATAAACTTAATGAAAACCGTTTATTAATAATGAAAAAGAAAAACCGAAAGAAAAGAAAACCGCACTTTGCGTAGAAAAGTGAAAATAATCACTGAGAATAATTGTTGATCTCGCTAATTTTGACTAACTGGTTTACACCAGGTCACCCGTTCCAGGGTGACCTGGTCAACGTTCAACGTTTTGTGCTATTAATACTGTTTTTTTTCAATAAAGTTTTTTGTTTAATTTTTTCAAACTGCGAGTTTTTTTTTCTCCTCACAGTCCGAACGCAACTGTTGGTCGCGCCAACAAATGGTAATAATTGACGATAATACAGAATTAACAAATGCTTTATTGCTTATGTTCTTTTTTATTGATGCGTCTCTTACTTGAAAAACAATTGACTGTAACACTACACAGTTAATTTTTAATCAAAACATTGGCAGCGCTGCGAGTTGAAAAAGGAATCAACTAACTATTGTAATTTTTCTATTGGCCGAAAGGAATGCTTCTAACAAATATACGACACTTTTTTGCTTTCAAACAATTAACTGTTTTTTCTTACGACTATAGTAAAAAATGCTTAAGAACAAAAGGATAAATTTAGAAATCTTATGTATTGTTTTAAAAAACTATTTTAATGATGATCAATGTTTGATCTCATTTTCATAAAAATTCATCATTGCGTGGTGTATTAAAGATTTTTGATAATTATTCATTATTTGACATAATCTGATCACTTTTTGATCAAAATATGATCAATGTTTTATATCGTTTGATTGAAATTTATTGATTTTTCGAGTATTATACATTTTATTTAATCAATCAACGCTTAGGCAGACAGTACCACTTTATACATATAAATCATACTTTATAACAAAATAACATTGATTCAGGCTCTATTTGAAAACAAATTAAATTTTATTTTATTTAATCTATACACAAAATACATTAACGCAGAGTGTAAGAAACATAACTAAATTTAAAGTCATTATACAGACATAGTGTTCGATATTCAAGTAGAGACAATGGATGTAAAATTACGAACAATATTTATTTGTTTGCCAGTTACTCTGTCTGGTCAATGTCCAATAAGGAAGTTTGAAAATAAGGAGAAGAAATGATTAACTCGCACTTTAATAACAAATAAATGATATATTTAACAAATTCCAAAAGAGGTATAAACTGAATTAACAAAAAGTACTATTAAATATCGCTATAGTGGTGTGAAAAGGTAAAGGAACGCAATTGAATTTAAATAAGAAAAGTTGTATAAAAGAAAGTAGTTGATTTAAGACGGTTTGGTGAAAAGTGTAATTAACTGTACGCAAAGATTACCAAACGAAGTTTTTGCTTAAGTGTAATAGGAATAGTAGAGGAAACGTGACTAAATGCGAGTATGTATGTTTACAGAAAATATATGTGATATCACCTGGTTTCGCAGTGTAAAATGAATAAGAATAAAGTTGACGCGCAATCTACTTTGTGTTTGAGAATGATGAAGATCGAGAGAAAATGTTTCAAGTATGTTGTCTTGATTTGAATTCCTCAGTAGTGTCGGCTCCCATGGATGTCATGAGCCTCATTGTTAGTTGGTCCTCAATTCTTCCTGACTTTCAACAGAGTCAGATCCTGATAGATATTGGCACCAGGAGGACTCTTCCTTGAGGGAAACACTCGGGCACTATAGATGCCGGAGTAAAAGTGGACTCGATATGCCACTTAATGAGATATAAAGGACTACTATTGAGAACTGTGTCTCCTAGTAGCCGATTAATTTACGTTAAGAAAAGGCGCAGAATGGCCTGATTCTTCTATGAGGGAAAACACGACGTCCGTGTACCCTCAGCGGTGGGCGTAGTGCCCAATTAAACGGGGACTAGATGTGCCATTTAGAGATATATGATAGACAATTCTTGAGAACCATGTCTCGTGGTAGTCGATAGAGTTTAGTTAAATAAAGGCGCTGACTAGCCTGTTTGTTTCGGCGAATTTTGCATTTCTTTTTTTTGTTTAATTTTTTCTACAAGCAGTCGCGAACGCATAATTTAAATGACTGTTAAAGGAAACTCCTTTATTTCGGCCTTTATTCGCGTTTAATTTCAAATATCTTATTTTCACATATTATTTCCAATATTTACTTTTTCGTATTATTTGATTTAATTTCAGTTAAATACCGAGAACGGAGATATTTTCTTTTCTACGAATTCGTACTTATTTTCGAGGAATTGTACGCATTATTTTCGAAATTATATTATATCCAATTTTGCTCGAATTATAAGCTTCTTCGTACATATTATTTTCGCGTGCTGTATTTACTTATTTCGCTCTGTAATTTCACTTACTTTCTTTTCTTATTTTCATCGCAATTCGTTCAAGTGTTATCAGTGCTAATTACAACGTTCCGGGGTAACCTGGTCAACGTTCAGCGTCTTACAAACATTTGCCTTTATTCAATAAAGTTTATTTGTTAATTTTGCATTACATCGAGTGTTTTTATTTACCCTCACAAACCGAACGCCGCTGTTGGTCGCGCCAACACTGTTAGATAATGAAAGACCGTGTGGTCTTTCAGCGAGCCGTCCGGCACTTTGTGGCCTTAGGCTAAATCTAGGTATCCCAGACTATCTCGGGAGAGGTAAGCTGTACGAAATATTCGTGCCATCTGATCTGCTGGTTCGGAGCGCGCGCTTATAGAGGCGCCTTCCCACTCTTACCGCGTGGACGTCGGAGTGTGGATGCCACGCTGGACAAGCGGCGATGTGTGGACACCACGTTCGTCTGATTTACTGGCGACGTGTGGACGCTCCAATCGCCAACACATAGAATTATTCAATTATACACATTTTTTTGGAAAAAAAGCAATTTTATTCCACACTTTGAATTTTATTGGATTCTATAATGTACGTGGTATCATTATTATTTATTAAATAGCACTGGGCAAATTTAGAGTCAATACTGATCAACATAAAATTATTGGTTTTATTACATTTATGTATAGATTTTAAATTGAACAATTGTTCACATGTTACGTACATATTCTGGTAATTATACTTTTGTATACTTGCATAGTTTCTCGTGTTGATAATGTCTACATTTTGATGATTTAATTGTTTAATTTTAATAAAATATAAAATAACTCCTAAAATATCGGTATCGTTCATAGTTAATTTAACCCTTTGACAATATTTGTCCATTCTAATGGACACTAAATTGGCAAATTTTTTTTTAATACTTTATTTGTTTTTCAAATAATTTTGACTTAATTATTGCATTCAAATATGTCCAGAGATAGATAGATAGATAGAATATATTTTTATTGGCACAAACATATGTTATACAGCCATGTATCTCCAGAGATCTTAATTTAAATTTATGGTGCCATTTAGTTTGTTATTGTGTAAGTTGTGTCATACTTCACTTCGCGTTTTTTTTGCAGGTTTTCATAGAGCCAAAACAAGGTAATATATTTTACATTTTTTTTAACATGTTGTTATAGAATTAAATAACTATTTATATCTTTTCTTTTAATTTTAAGTTCATAGATTATAAAAGTGTATACGGTTTGCATCAAGAACTCTAATTAATGCCTAAAACAATGTTGCTAACACGAGTGTCTATTACAATGGACAACGAGACTCCAAGGATAGGAAATATTGACCAAGATTTATACAAGTATAATTTTGATGGTAATAGATCAGAAATAGAATGTTTGTCAAGTGATGACGAAGTTTGGTAAGGTATTTTATATTGTCATGAATAACATAACCTAAAAATTTTTCAATCTAAACAAATGTACATTTTAAACGCTGTTATGCAATCAACTAACCATTAGAGGATTTTTTTTGTTTGTCAAATGATTATTCTTGCAAAAAAACAAAAATAATCTACACATCATTGGATTTTATTTCACGTGTAAATTATAATTTATTTCACCAATAAATTTTTCATTTAAATATCACAAAAATCGTTTTACGAATAAATGATCTACCATTAGAGTAATTTAATTCAACTGGAAATATTTCTAAGAGTGTAGAAAACCACATTTTGTGTTCGCGTAAAAATACAAATTAATATTATTATTTCTTTTTAATAGATATAGATGTAATTAATTCCGCCTACTTAACTCATAATGACATTATATCTTCCTATGATGATACGTTTAATTTAACATAAAAACAAGATATACGTTGGAGAAATCCTGTCTTATATGAAACACCACCGATTGAATGGTACAATGAAGCTGTTTGTGAAAACGTGGAGTTGTTGAATCCCGTTGATTATTTCAATCGTTACATAACTGATAAATTATACTTAATAATGGCTGACATGACAAATTTGTACGCGGTCCAGAATTGTAACAAATTTACTCCAACAAACATCGATGAATTGAAAAATTTTTTTGGATGCCACATAATTATGTGAAATCTGAAATTTCCTCGCCTCCCATTATATTGGAGTCCGAAATACGTTATACCAGTTATATACGAGAACATGATGCTTAAAAGATTTTTTCAACTTCGAAATAATTTGCATTTTGTAAATAATTTAGAACACGATCAAATGGATAAAGATCGCTTGTGGAAAGTTCGTCCCCTGTTTAAGCAATTAAAACTACGTTGTTCTGAACTTTCATTAGAAAAAGATTTATGTGTAGACGAGCAAATTATACCATATAAAGGTAAATTTAACATCAAGCAATATTTACCAAATAAGCTGAATAAGTGAGGCATAAAAGTTTTTGTTTTAGCTGGCAAAAGTGGGCTGATGTATGATTTTATATTGTATCAAGGCTCTATGACTGAAATAAATCAAGAATACGTCAAGTTTGGCATTGGAGCAAGTACAATAATGCATCTTGCTGATCGAATCCACGAGCCAAACCATAGTTTGTATTTCGATAATTATTTCAGTTCATATAATTTACTTCAGTGATTGCGTTATCGTAATATTTTTGCAGTAGGAACTATTAGACTTAACAGGTTTCAAAATCCACCCTTTTTACCCTTAAAAGAATTTAAAAAGAAAGGTCGAGGGTTTGTGATGAAGTCATAAGTGACGACGGCGTAGTTTTAACTCGATGGCTAGATAACAAACCTGCTTATATGGGCTCGAAATTGTATGCGTTGGTGAAAATGATTCTTGTCAACGATGGTCTTAGAAGGATAAAAAATATATAAGTATATCACGTCCTGAAGTTATTAAATTATACAATGAGAATATGGGGGGTGTCGACAAATTAGATTTCCTCAAAAAATTGGATATTAAGAATGATGTCACATGCTATTGATGTAGCAGCAGCTAATAGTTGGTTAGAATATAAAAAAGTTGCATTTATTTTAAAAATTCCCAAGAATGATGTTTTGGACCTTTTTAATTTCCGATCTCAAATAGCTGAAAGTTTAATTTTAATTCATAAAGTGTTACAAAAACCAGGTCGTACAAGTAAATATCAAGATACTACTATGTCCAAACGAAAGCGTGTGGAAGTAGGACCTATTAACAATGTTCGACATGATAAAATTGATCATTTGCCATTGTTTGATATCAACAAAAATTCAACAAGGTGTAAGAATATAGGATGTGACAAAAAGACTCATTTTTTTTGTACGAAATGCCGCGTACATTCGTGTATCTCACAAGAACGCAATTGTTTTATTTTTTTCCATGACATTTAATCACCGTGTCAATTACATTATTATAATTTTTAATATATGTAACTCTGTTTAATGATAAAACTCTTAATGTTAACATATTTATTAATAAAGCTAAATATTAACTACGTGTGATTGTTCATTTTAGTGTTGTTGGAGATTTTTATAGGTTCACTATTATCTCCTTTTGTTGCCAGTCCTTTAACAGTTACAAACATTTAGTAACAAATTGGAGTTTCTCCAAATAAACAACAAATTAATTTAAACTAAACAATTGGACTGTATGAAATAAAAATAATCAGAAAAACACACAGGCAAAAATAAGAAAAGAATAGACTAATTTTAAATTCAACGAATTAATCCTTTATTAAGAAGCTATGTTTACATTTGTGACACTGACCAAGTGCAACACGGCACTGCGAAAATATAAAACTTATTTTATTTCCAAATACT
Source organism: Leptoteleia sp. ZL-2020 (assembly GCA_022817305.1). NCBI lineage: Eukaryota > Metazoa > Arthropoda > Insecta > Hymenoptera > Scelionidae > Leptoteleia > Leptoteleia sp. ZL-2020. Next base: position 4,161 of record JABFPN010006261.1, on the reverse strand, counting down.
CGGAATTATGACTTATTTCAAAATTGCTCTAAATTAAATTCGAGAAACGCATTCGTATATACAAATCAAAACAAACGACGTTTACATTCTAATACATTTGAAATATAATCGAAATAAAAGCATTTAAATCCCCCCGAATATGTGATGCTATTTTTCCCAATAAATGAATATATGTTGAAGAAAAGAGGAAAATCAAAATCAATAAAGGATGTTCATGATTGAATCAATGAACTTAAAGGACAGAGTACTGATTGAATCAGTCAGATTTTCCCATGGATTGCATCGCATGGGAGGAACGAGAGCACTCGTGAGGAAGCAAGGTAGAGGATATACTCATCATAATTTTTAACACCAAATCGATGTGGATCCACGGCGTCCGCTGAGTGCAAGTAACCTGGATGGCAGCGACCAAGAGCGAGCGACAAAAACAATCTAATTGAACTTTTCCTTTTCTAATAATACTTATATATTGACACCGCGATCCGTTGAGGTCGATATCTTTCAACTATTGCATTGAAAAATTCTATTAGTCGCCCGAAAAAATATTTAAAACTATATGTAATCATTATGTAAAGTTTCAGAAATTTATGTATGCAAATAAAAAGTCGTGAGTCAAATGGTTAATGCAGGATGAATTTGTTTTGATGGCTCCTTTATATGACGTCGCATTGAAATTAATGCCATTTTTAAATATTCTATGAAACAATTTTATTTCACGGTATTGAATATTATTTGAATTTAAAACATTTATAATTACGTTTGGTATTTCTTTTATGATTTCACAGACTCCTAAAGTGGAAACATTATCGAATACAGATATTAATTTTCGTCTAATGTTGGGTTTGTTTATTTCGTTACAAAATAAGTTTCCTGGACGTTTACTTTGCATATGTTTCAATTTAATGTTCTCTAAGCCAACGAATATGGATATGGTATCCATTATTTAAATACTGGCATGTTTAGTTCCATGAACTAAATTTCTTAATTGGCCATTTAAGTCCTCAAATATAAAATAAGAAGTGACATGTAAAGGACCGAAATTTTCGACATTTTCACATAAATGTAATAATTGATGTACATTCGGCACCATCTTTTTTTCATTGTATAATGTTGGAAACTGATAAACAAATTTATTCAATAAGCATTTAGCATGCTGCACTTCCGCCCGTGAAATACTTTCTTGATTTAATAAAAAGATTGCGGACACTAAGAGTTTATAAAGCTCAAGAAATACAGGATTTAGAATATCATTTAGAATAGGTATAGAGTAAACAAGAAGCCACAATTTAAATTCTAAGCCTTTCCAATATTTGTAATCGTTTAAATTACGCGGATGTCGTTTAACAAAAAATGGTGGTTTAATATTATTTAATTTGAAATTAACGGTATCCAACATATTGAAGCAAGACTACGTTTCTCCTTTGTATTCTTTATCAAACCATAATTTAATCAAATGTTTTACAATCCCTAAATATACACAATGTAATTCGTCAATGACAGTAGTTTCAATAAATTCGTATACAAGAAGACTCAAATATGTTGGTCTTTTAACTCGTTGTTCGAGGTTGACTTGAATTACGATTTGCATATACACGTGTACCGGAGATATTTTTTCCTTTTGATAAATATTTTGGACAAATACAGAGTCCATTAAATTGCTTCATATTAAAAAATAAAGCTTTTGCTGGCCAATCACAAGTACCACAAATAACGATAGCCTTAATTGTATGAATAATGTCTACAATTTTCATTTCGATGCCTTTATATAATTGTTTAAATTCAGTTAGAAAAGAACTCATGAATAAATTGGGATTAGGCTTTTTAATACCAAACCACAAGCCAGCAAGAATAACATTTTCTTTATTTTTTCGGAGATTTTGTGGCAATTAATTTATAGTTAAAAAAAGGGCCAAACATTATACTGAGAAGATTTAAAATTTTGCACGCCATCTGTATTCCACATGAAAGAAACATTAAAAGGATTAGAAAGTATTTCTCCAAATTCGCTTAATTTTTTATAAATATCACCATTATAAATATCTGCATAGTTATCCGGTGACAATTTTGTTCTACTAAATCGATATTTCAACTTTTGTACAAATGAATCCCTCTGACACAGTTTCTGTAGTTGCTGAATTATGGGAATTTTTTAAAAAAAAATTACCCCAACATTTCTACAAGTACTGCATAATGACTTATAATCATCCAACATCTTATTATATCCAGTACAAAAAAATGCGCTCTAAGGAACATTTGAATTTAGACAGAAAATTTTTAAACTTGTACAATGTATTAATACAACGATTCGGTATGGGGCAGTGAATTAAAATTAGTTGCAAAATATCTTCAAGACAAGATCCTGATATTTTATGACGTATCATAACAGTTAAAATCGATATAATGCTTTCAGCTATGGTTATAGGCGCACCTTCATAAATTGGTTCATCCATTTCTTCATCTAACATATCTGGTATGTCACTGATTCTGGAATTGTCTGTAGACTCAGAATATTCACTACCAAAGTCACTTAAATTTTCTTCTTCGGAAAAGTCACTAACGTCTAAAAAATGTAATTATAATGTCATTAGTAATTTTTGTCCAATTTAATACAATTTCTTTACCAGTAGAATTTCGTATTGGAGGGTATTTGCAATTTTGAACAAATTAATGGGTTAGAAAACGGTAATTAAGAGCATTACACAACTTTTCGAGTACTACCATAACAACAACAATCGTACACTTTATGTGTAACTGAAATCACTTATTATATGACATATAATATTATTAAATACACAATTATATTGTATATAATTAGATTATAAATATAATTTTTTTTAATTAGATAAAATATATTATATATCATACTTTGTATTGTATAAACTTTATGCGTAAAGAATTTAAAAACAACTTATATCTTTTAACGTTAGGTTCTTCAGGGCACTTGAAGGGCAGGTGAATCAATAAAGAGACGAAGATGAAATTTTTACCTTTTATTAATTTTATTAGAATTCTTGTTTATAACATGTAGTTACAGAGTCGTAATTTAATTTCTCCTCTTGAGGAGGAAGACAACGCTTGACAAACAATAACTTTCTTTTTGAATTATTTATGGATTTAAAATACTTATAAAATGAGAGCTAGCCTAGCTTCTTGTATCGCTGAGGGGCCTAGTTTATTCTGCTTGATCCTTTTTACACTTTCAATTTAGTGTATCCTTGCTTTCGTTGTTTATTAAGTTTATCGAGTCTCAGACAATTTTGCGTATATTTAGAAAATTTAACAATTTTGTGATAACTTGCCTCTGTCGGCAAGTTGGTGAATGTGTCGTTAGTATTGCTGGTTTCTGGTATGTGTCTTCTCGAGAAACCTATGTTGAAAAACACCTTCGTCTTTATGCCCTGGTAGAAATATAAGACAAGAAACATTACGAATTTGTTCAAAAAACTTAATAATTATTAAAAACTTGTTCAAATTTTGGTCAAAGTTGTAAAGTTCTTTTTTTTGACACCCGGTAGAGGTTTGTGGTGAAAGAGAACTTTGGGAAAGCTCCGTCGCCGAATTTATGGGTGGGCGGATTTTAGGGGAACGGTCTAGGCCTGAGCGCGTGCGCTCGTATTCCCAGACCGAATTTTATTTATTACTTTTATTGTTAATAACAATTTGAGTGATTGCAAAACGAAAGGGTGTGTGTCCCAAGTGGACTGAGGGTGCGTTCGTATTGACGGAGAGTCTCAGTAGGGCGTCAGTAGTGACAATGCGTTGCGGCATTCACTTTGCTCTGAACGTATCCCTAGGTCCGGAGACCATGCTCATCATTGACTCGTAGTTACGCATGACGCGTGTATTTCGCTGATCGTGCCTCGCGGCACCTCGTTGTGCCCGAAGGCAAGAAAAAAAAAAGAAAAAATTGTGATTTCTTTAGACTCACGGTTACTTTCGTTGTTAGACGAAGAAGCACGCCTCGACGGTATCTCTTTCTCTCTCTCTCTCTCGGTACTGCGGTAGTTGCTGCAATCGAATCGCCTCAGTAGTCACTCACTTCACTCGGTTAGTTTGTTTTGCTTTGTCGAACACGTGTTCCCCACGTGGGGATCCGAGACTGTCACCACCACGGCAATCGGTCTCGTTGAAGGTGATCCCCGGGTCGCGTTACGGCGATCC
>JABFPN010006260.1:0-11831 GCA_022817305.1 Leptoteleia sp. ZL-2020 | reverse complement strand
CGAAACAATTTCGTCGATTCCGCTCGGTCATTTTCATACATCGAAAAAAAGGGGAAAAAGTGGGAGGAGGAGGGGGGAAAAAAAGGCCGTAAAATGCCGGGCAGAAAACCGCCGAGACGCGAGAAGGCGCGTCTATCCAAAAGAAGATCATCGCATCGAAGGAGAAACGAGTCGAGGAGGCCGGCAGCGCGAGGTTTTTTGGTAGGCTCGAAAAATAGATAAAAATGTGCAAATAAACGGTGGTCGTGGCTCAGGGACAACCGGTTGCTGCCATCTTGCTTTCTTATATAAGTTGCCCCCTCCCCCCCCCTCCCCCATCTCGGTCTTAAAGACGTTCCATCTCGACGAGACCGCTCGCGCCGTCTCGCTCCTTTTTCCGCGCGACTCTCGCGCCCTCTCTCGCTCCAGCCCTCCCATCCCCTCCTCCCCCCCCCCACCACTACCACCAACACCGCCGGCCGCGTCCGGACGGTCTCGCTGACCAACCGCTCCTCTGTCTCGCTCGCTCGCGATATTTGTACCCATTTTATTCTCCGCGTATAGTATCTTTATTGTTATTCTTATCACTCGCCGGGCGCGCTAGCCCATCTTCCCAGAATTCTGCATAAACCCGACGACAACCTGTCCCTAGCACTTCGGTGGAGGGAATATTTCTATGGCGCTCGCGTCGCCTCGTAGAAAACGACCGGCGTCGTTAATTACGTCGCCCGGGGGAAAAAAAGTCGCGGACGCGCGGAATTGAAACGCGAATTCGACGAGATGGACGCTTTTTTGCATTTTCTTGTTCCCTCAACTAAGAGAAAAAGATTACAAATTTTCTGTCCATTCCATTGTTAAAGAAATTTTTTTTTTATATTACTCTGAAACTTGAACCAAGAGATGCGTCCACCCAAAAGCCAAATATTTCTTGCTTTTCGCTTTAATAACTACTATAATAGCAAGAAATATTCCAGAATATTCCAAAAAATATACCAGAAATATTCCTGGAGTCGGGTATTCGGGATATTTCTCTGGTATATTCAGAATATCTTCAGAATGTACCAAAAATATCCTTTGCTATTAGGCAGCATAAAAATGAATTTTAGTACCACAATTTTATTAAATGTATTTAAAAATGAATTTTGGTAACTTTTTAGGAAACTTTACCAGACTGTCTTACGGAAATTGCTAGATTTTTTTGCTATTCTCGGACACCAAATCAGATATTAAAAACTTTATTAAATAGTCCAATAAATGATGGCGTTTGTTTCTACGTATACTGATCAAAAAGTTGCAATATCACACACTTCAAAAATTAATACTTGTCCTATATATAATAACATTTCATGATTAATAATATGACTGTACTAAATAGTCGTTGAATAAGCTAAATTGACACAGGTGTTCAACCTGAATGTAATCACCCGGTAACTGATCTTTATTTCATGCACGAAGAAAGAAGGTCTAATTCAAATTACTAACATGTTGCTAAAGTGGTCGCGTACTTTTTTGACAATTAAAAAATGACTACCTTAAAGATAGTCGAGCACATAAGTTTGTCGACAATTGTTGTTTGCTCTCAGACAACAGTTGTCAATGCAATTTAACTTTTTAAATCTTACGTTAAATTTATCAATGCATTTATTCGTACAAAGATTTTGCATTCTGGCAAAAATATACATTTGCTTGAACAATTAGAAATGTTACGTTAATTGAATATCAAAATACTTTATTCTTAGGCGCAGTTTACTGAAAAATGACTGGAACTCGCGATTAAGAATGTACATATGGAATAACATTTAATGTATAAGTTTTCTTCTTTATTCAGTGTACCGACGCTGACTTGAATGAATCATTAAAATGTTGCGACAGAAATTCTGCATTTCCAGTGTTTCATTCTTTATTTCGTGCCGAGCGCGTGCAAGTTAATTATAGCGGGTACAAAAACGTGTTTTAACATTGAAAAAATCTTTAATCTTAAATCGAATTTAAAGTAATTTATTTATTGAAAGAAACTAGTATTAATAGAAATGTTTATTATATTACAGGGCCTCGAAACACACACAAAATAAGAATGCTATTAATTAATGTAAAATTATACTTGAAACACATTGGTATCGTCAAATGAATTTATTTTATTGTTCAAACAAATTTCTAATGATTTTTATTATATAAAGTACGGATTAATTAAAATAATGCAAATAGATTGCAGTAAAAAAGATTCACTTTTAATTTAAATGTTTAATTCAAATGAAAAATATAGTAAAAGTAAATGCAAGCTGATTATTTATAATTTTTCATACAATATTGTTCTCGGTGTATTAATAAAATCTTTGTTAATTCAGAATGATTGATATTAATTCGCCCGTTGTTAATCATTATCTCCAAAAAAAGAGCAACTTATCTTTATGTCTCGGAGAGACATTTCAAAAGCACGCGCAATATTTAAAATCCAAGATAAATACTAATATCATCTTCTAAATATTATAAACATATTTGCTCGAATTGCAAACACATTTTCATCGCTTTAATCTACTTAACATGATTTTGATAAAGCCCATATCAAGCTGCTATACGAATACAGTCAGTAGTTTCGTGTCACGATAAAAAGTGATATTAACAAACTTATCCCTTGCTTTTTTTCCAGAATTATCTTTTTCCTCGATACTGTAATAAAATATTTATTCAGTGAAATAAATAAATAGTAAATAAATAAATAAATAATAATAAAAATAATCGTATAATTGAATAAAAATAAATAATACATTTCTCCAACCTCACATATTTACAAAGTAAGACCAGAGTTTAAAAGCTATGGTGTAGATCAGTGGTAAAACGCGAGACTGGCAACTGCAAAGTTACGGGGTTCAATTCCTCGATGACGGCACTTTTTCCAACATTATTTTACCATATCGTACTATTAGCAATACTACAAATGCAGACGCGCATCCCACCGGGTCGTTACAAAATATAGTAGCGAGCTGGGAATAAATTTCTCTCCGCGGGTACGCGTTCATAATTCTAATCCGTTGAAAAGCACACACCCAGTATCACACAACATGTGATATCGATTTGTTATGTAACGCCACAAGTCCCAAGCCCCGGAGAGCCGAGGGACAAAAAGAACCCATGTGAAACTCGCGTGATTGTCCGTTTTCGTTTCTTAATCGTGGACTTTCGAAAAGCGGTGTAATAAAGGATGTATAAAGCATTTTAACGCACGGTTTCATAAGAGAGGCCACGAATTACTTCCTCCCGAATCCGGATCCGTTATCAGCGATCTTGACAAAAATAACCCGGACATTGGGATGTGTGTGCGGGTTTGGAAAGAAAGTCCTCCACGCGAGGAGAGGAGGAGGATAAGGAGGGGGAGGAGGAGGTTGAGGAGGAGGAAGACCCAGGCAGGTTTTCGAAAGGGAAAGTCTTTGCGCGCTTTAACGTTACATTACGGAGGGCGTATTGAGCAACTGGTGGGAGATGGATGCCTTCGATGCCGCGTGAATAATGATACGTCACGGTTGCGCGCGTTTATTTGGCCACCGAAATTGTATCAAAGTTCACGTAACTTTGCCTTTGTAATTTCGAATGGCACGGCCACCGTTCTCCCTCTCTCTCTCTCTCTCTCTCTCTCTCTTTCTCTTTTCCTTTCTCTCTCTCTCTCTCTCTCTCTCTCTCTCTCGCGTGTGGACGATAAGAAGAAAAAAATAATAAAGTATAATCTTTTAAAAGTGACGAAACGTCATTGTATGTTAATGTTACATATAATGGATTTGGTGAACGGCGCGAGAGGAAAATCGAAATTTACGTAATAGGCCGGGGATTGTGCAAGATCGTGAAATTTATCGGGAACGTGCCCAATTCAATGGTGGGGTTGTCTTTCAATGGGAGAAATATTTGTAACCGAGTCTCCCGGCCTTTTTACCGTTAGGTTCAATAACGGAAAATGGCGGGCTTCACTTTTGTCAGCAAATAACGGTTCTCTTGTTTCAAAACAAGGTTGAATACACGTGGAAAGAAGGTTTGGACGGTCCTTCCGAGGCAGCGCGCCGAGTCCGGTACAATAAATCGAACAATGCCTCCGAGGAATACGGGCCGTCGCATTTGAATTTGAAATAGTAGTCCATCATCGTTTGGCTTCGCGTTATTTACCTCGGTATATTAATTTGGTCGGAATAAGTATAGAATGAACGTGATATTTATAGACTGATGCCATCGATCAACCGGATTTCAATGTGTAAGTATACTAAATTGAGAATAAAATGTTTAAAACTTTCGATTGCAATGTACACGGTTATTGAACCGATTCTTTGGATCACAAATATCATTTCAAAATAACTTTTTGAATTCTCATTCAATCGCTGGTGTAATAGTAAAAATTGTTTTGTTTTTTTTTTTTTTTTTTTTTTTGACAATAAAGTAAAAGAGGATGTATTTTAAATATAAAAAGAAAAATTCACGGAGAGAAAATGTTAATAAAAAGTACTGACATTGACAGTATCATACACTTGAACAAGTTGAAAAATTACTATCCCAAGTTAGTAAAAAGTATTAACCTTTTCATTGTTTTTATTAACAAATTGACACGTGTTACTAACTTAAGATTTTTGCAAGTGTATGACGACCAGTTTACTAACAATGTCAGTCATTTTTATTAATAACACGATACAACAACAACAACATTTCACTTTTTATTTTAAAATAATTACATTATACACACTTGTGAAATATTTAAATTCTCTTCTAACGGAGATTGTAGGTAATAAATTAAATGAAAGTGTTATTAAATGTTAAAGTTACAAAATGTAATGTATTAAAAAAAATGTGATTCATGGCAATCCTCGACCATTAAAATATTATTGGCAAGTCCTATTTCTATACTGAAAAAACAAAAAATTGCCTTGCTAGAATTTCAATATAAAGTCACGTACGCGGTATTGGAAAAATTTCCGTACCAGCAGAGTAAAAATTATAATTAGATAATAGGTAATTTTTCCTTCATTAAAAAAACGTGACGTTATAATAAGGTTTTAAAACGGTAATTTTCAATTTTTCCTCTCATTACAACTAATGGACAATTATAACTAAAAAATCTTCCCACTAAACGTACAATATTTTTTAGTTCCATTAATTGAAATGCAACGTTGGAGATCTAAACAAATATCGTATAATAGTCTAAAAAAACACCGCTGGAAATCTCCACGTGTCTTAATTGAAAACCTACTTAATGAGGATTAATTAATGAAACGTTTTTATGTCCTTGTCGATGCGGCCTGTCCTTGGCTCGACGCGAGGAGTCTTGCATAAGTTTCGTCACATCGTTAACGATCGAAAGTGCAGTGTACTTTATTGTTTGCAACACAAGCGCGGCGGCGCGCGCAAGCATTGACTCCGCGACGATGAGCGCGTACAATAAATATATTGTTGAAGATCGTGCCCACTTGTACGGCGCTTATATCTATTTGCCCGCTCGACACGCGATATCGTAGGTTATTAAAATGAAGAAAAAATTTTGTTTCGCGCTTTTGTTGCAATTTATGGCCGCGCATTAAAGCGATTTATTGCCCGGCTCGAACTGGTTTTGTTACGGAATATTGAAGAAAATGGTCACCAATCTGGTTGTTGCGCGCTCAAAGTGGCGCTGCACTTTAAAAGGATGGACAATCATGCGGAACGCCATTCTCAGAAGTATATTATTCAAATGATTTACCGCAGTTCAAACAAGGCAATCATCGTATACTCACGTGAAATTTAGAATTTTTTTTTTTCTTTTAAAAAATGTAGTTAATCGTTATTTATTGTTAATAAATAATGCGACTCATTTATTGCGGGAGATATAATTTTTATTTTCCCGTTTAAAATATAAAACTTAATTATCGACATTTCTCTAAAATAAAGATGAAATAAATAAGGAATGTTTAATGGTTGTGCGTTTAAACAAAATTTAGAAAAATATCTTGCTATCGAGGAATAGAACCCATGACTTCACAGTCACCAATCACCTTCTTTACTATAACACTTTGGTGGTATGATAGTAAACTGCGCGGTTTTTAACTGTAAGGTAATGAGTTCTATTCCCTTGTAAAACATTCTTTTAACATTATTTCTCTATTAAATTCTACATCATATTGCGCAGAATACACTAAATGCACACACATCCCTGATTTTAAACTAAAATATAGCATCGACTATATTAATAAATATAATAAATATCTCTCCCAACGTGTGGGCACCGTTTCAACATTTCTGAATCAAATTTCCTGCCTGACAATCCATTGATTAAAAGTGGAGGGAAAAGGCGCGTAAACTAAGAAAGAGATAGACGTCTATCTGGTTCCCAACTTGGGGTCTATTCAGGAAGCGACGGACGAAAATTAGGAGTAATAATAAAAGGCTCGATTAAAATGCATCAATTTACATTGAATCGTGGTTATCGGAATAAATCAAATGGAATCGCGCTTGGGCATTAGCATGAGCGAGCGGAGCGCGTTGTTTCGCGTCTGAGTAATGACTCGGCGAACAAAAAGGTTGCGCCGAAGACGTAGGACAGCGCAAGCAGAATGGGAAGAAAATACAAATGCAAAAATTCAATTTTCTCTCTCTACGAAGCCGGCGGACTCGCCGCGCGGCACCGGCCGACCGACCGACCGAAGCGCAGTTATTAACTTCGGGACGCGAGATGTGCAGTAAATCAAGAACCGGCTTCTGACGTCACAAGCGCCCGCCGGAGCGAGAGAAAGAGAGGGAGAGAGAGAGAGAGAGTGAGCCGGGGCCGCCATTCGCGCGCCTCCCCCGCGCTACCCCGCGATTACTCGGCGCAAATTTTATTACGTACCGTTCAGACGTTAAGATCGATGATGACGATTCGGCCCTTCCGACTTTGTCGCGATGCGCGATTTTACATAAATCGCCGGACTCGTCTTTCCACTTTGAGCCCTGTATAAGGATAAAGCCTTTGCCGGTTTCGAGAAAAGGGAACGAGCAATGTTCCTCGCTCGCGCGCCACTGTCAGTTATCCGCAACGCCAATAACTAATTATCAACAGTAGTTATTTGATGAGGGGAGTTGACATTTAAGCAATGTTATAAATCTTCGAGGGTACGAAGCGCGGTAAAATTTCATAATTTACCGATTGCTTTCGCGACAGGTCGATTTTGAAACTTGAACCAAGAGATGTGCCCCCCAAAACCAAAATATTTGTTGCTTTTCGCTTTAATAACTAGCCTAATAGCAAGAAATATTCCAGAATATTCCAAAAATGTTTCTACGTTCGGCTCCAGAAATATTTATGGTACACTTCTGGAATATTAAAAAGAAATGTGAATATACCAAAGAATACACCGGAAATATTTCTTGAGCCGGGCATAAGAATATTTTCAGAATGTACCAAAAATATTCTTTACTATTAGGGTACTGTAGAAGTGTATCATAAATATTTCTGGGATGGATTTGTGAATATTTTTATAAAATATTTCTGGAATATCCTAGGATTTGCTGCGAATATCAGGAACATTATGAAAAGTTTCGAAACAAAAAAAAACACTCATTCTAATTAAATGCTGATTTGATAAATTCATATCAATTCCCCGAGTATTAACCCAGTTTTCAACGAGCGCGCGGCTTGCCCCGCCGCCGACAATCAAACCGATAAGTTTCGCGCAGTTCTTTCCCGCGTTTGACTTCAACGAGACCATTTTACTGATTAATTAAGACTAGTTTTTCAACTCGTTAATATTTATGGATGGCCGTTCTTAAAGCTTATATTGACTCCCTTTTAAAGTGGAACGCATAAGTGCGTTGCGTTACTCATTTCGTGTCGCAGTGTACGCGCCTCGCGGCGCGCTCGTACTCGTTTTATAGTACAATGGTTTTAAAGTACCGATCTTCCTACGCAACCTGCCGCGGACACGCAACTGCTGCGCCACGAACGGTCTCCGCGCCGCGTGACGTGTAAATTGTTGTTGTCTAGATAAGTGATGTCCTTTGCTACGACCTGGAAATTAGTGGAACGCTCGTAATTCAATATTTTGCCGTTATTTTAACTTCTCATTTAACAACCGTCACCGCTCTTTTGATTGTTAATAAAAAATAACCGACTTGGCCTTCGACGCCGTAATTTATCAAAACTTAATACAATCGTCGTCCTTTTCCCATCCTTTTTTTTAATATTAAACTTTCGGATTCCCTAATAAAAAAGAAACAAGGTGTGCCTGGTTTTAAATCTGGCCCTTCTGTGGCGTTGACATGGCCAGCCTAATTATAGGTAACTTGTTTGAGACCATACCTGGACTAGGTTGTATAACCTGATTGGGCAATGACTGGGGATGTAGCGTCGGTTATTGGTATGGCCCCAGTTGGGTTTGCCATACTACAAATAGATACCAATGGTATACATGCCAGGGCCCCGCCAAATTTTTGGTCGAATCTCGGGGTGCCCTATTTCAGTCCGGTTTAAATTTTTACTTACAATAATTATTTCGCGGGGTAAGCCTCGCGTCAATCGCGTTATTGAAACAAGACTTTGCGATTATTTTCGTAAGCGTTATTAATAATGAAACGAGCTCGTCAAAATAAGAACCGCGCGAGTCAATAAACCGTTTGGCAACGACGAAAATAGAAGCGGGAAACGTCATTACGTCGATGCGGCACAATTTTTTGCTTCCGAATTACCCGCGCCTGAATAGTTTTCGCTTTAATTTTCAGACTGGCACAAAAATAGTGTGCGCCACGGTAATTACAATTTTCGAAGCAAAGATCGATGGTCGCTTCGCCGGTACGGAAAAGGACATTCAACTGCAGTTCCCGGAATCGTACATTAGATGTCACTCGCGCGCGGAAACTAGCAAATATCATTCCGAACCGGAAGTAACGCCGGTCGAATGCTAAAAGATTCTAGCCGATGTCTGTCATAGTTACATCGCAGGCATATTTTTAGAACGTAGAATGAGGAAACGATTTTACCAAGGTCACAGCTATGCTTGGGAAATGCGAATGTGAACTTTTTTTTTTCATTCATCCGCTACCGCTCCGCGTTGTCCTTACCTGTAAAATTTTAAATTATCTAATTAAAAATGTTATATCCACGAGTGTACATTTATGTTATACAAATATTAACATTTCAAGAAAAAAACATTAGAAACATTAAAAGCAACAGATTACAAATTTTAATAAACTGAAATCTACATTCTGGCAGACTTTTTATTTTATGTTTCGTCCGTTAGATGTCGCTATTCAGTATCGTTAACCTATTGCTTATGCTGTTCATAAACGAGTTATAAAAAAGTTTACTAAAATATGATAAACAGATTGTTAAATTGTACGAAACTACATGGAATTACCTTAGTAAAAATGAAACATATATGGTCCATATATGCTTTAACAATTTCATGTAAGGAAATAAAAAATTCATAAAGTTATTATAATTCATTCACCTTTACTTATTGCTCTTTAAACGTTTACATATATCGGAATGAATGTGGAAATAAATGGATTATAATAAAGCGGCGTTGATTTTGAAATTTATTGCATTAATCAAACGGAATAATTCGCACGTGAAATGCGATTGAAGACATTTAGTTAATAAAAGTGTCTATATACCACAAGCGTTCGGAGTTTATCGCGGCGATGATCCCTTGGACACGATGACAGATACTTATCCATTATGCCGCGTTACTATTCGATAGCAGATAGCAGAAATATGCATGAGCCGGCATTATTGCCGGGACAGGTGTTGTGTGCATTGTGCGCAAAGGTTTTTCTTTTCTAGGATAAAACAGTCGTATCCTTGATATATTTATTAAATTCTCGCGAATTTGTCATCAAATATAAATACCCGCTTTGTAAATAAATGTGTCAAGAGTAAAAAAATTCCGACGGAATTAATAAGTTGCATTGAGCTATTTCCGTGAAATTATTCATCACAGTTCATCAAACTTGTACCTATTTTTTTTTTTTTTTCATCCATTATGTGATTCACAATTATCTAATAAAGTTGTGATATTTAATTAAACCATCCTTTTGTGCTGTCTATACTGAGGAAAAAGTTGTAGTTAAAATTACCATAAATCGTGGCAACTTATGCCACTTAGTTGGGTTCAGTTCGTTGACTTTATTTCAATTATATTTTTACAATTTATTTTCATATCACAGCTGATGTTAATACTATTTGAATCGTTGTATTTTATGAAATTAAATTTTAATTCATGTCAAACTTTATAAATAATTACTTTGCGAATATTGCTGTGCTTAATGTTTAGTTGTCACAATTTAATCTAAAACATTCAGACATGATATTTTAAATTTGATGGTAATGTCATAATTTGTTGGTATCATTTGTTACTAGGGAAATGGCAACTTTTCACCGGAGAAGAATGAAATGTACGTACAATTCATTATGACTCGAAGGTAAAAAAAATCTTATTCCATGACACAGTTGGTCTAATGAATCTTATATTTAATAATTCTGCAGCCATTTATGCAACAAGAATCAAAGCAATCTTTGTTATAAAAAAACAACTACATCATCATTGATAGGGATATGAATAATTCTTGCAATAAAACGAGTTGCGAAATGTCTTACTCTAGAAATTGTACATAAATACAAATTGAAAAGTCATAAAAATAAAAATATGACGTGTTATATGAGAGTAATCTTTATGGTACTAAAAAATGGAGGGTTTTCAAAATAAAACAGGTAAGAAAACTTTGCTTTTGCTTTGTATATACATCAATTTTCTTCCCTTGTGAAAAGGAATGCTGAAAAAATCTGAAAAATCCTAATTTTAGCAATTTTCAGTGTTTTTCAGCATTCCTTTCCACAAGAATTAGTATTAAATAATCATACGCAAGAATAATTTGCCATAAACAAGAATACCAAAAATTAATCTTTTAATTTTATATTCAACATCGTTGACCAACGAAAGATGAGTGAACTCAAGTTTAAGGTTGCCCGAAGAATGAAGCAATTTCGAGCCAAAAAAAAAAAGAAAAAAAAAAGAAAAAACGTTTGAGATCCAAAAAGCATTGTCATTCCAAATGAATCACTGTATCCTCAGAAGAATGATTTACAACGCGGAGAGCCGTCGTTTAATCAAAACAAAGTGATTTCGACGAAATAATTAAAACGAGGGATAGTGATACTCGCATTGACATTTTTATCGCGCGCCGCTTAAACGGCGGACGGAAGAAAAATGTTGGCGGGGGGAAAAAAGACGATGATACACGGCCGACAAAAATGATAAACAGTGGAGGTATTTTCTCGAGATTGCTTCGCAACCCGCGGCGATATTTCGAAAGTATAACTCGAGCACATAGTTTGCCCATACGTACTTATACTTGCGGTCATTATGCCCGCGCCTCAAAACGCGCTGTTCAACTACTTCCGGTAATTTAGTTCCTCATTATTCATGATTCACGAGCCAAACAATCGACAATTTTCTCCGCTTTTTGCAGTGATAAAACGTCGACGGGAAAAAAAGTTGATAATAAAATAAAAGTATCCGGATTTTCGTCTTGCAATTTACAAGCCGGCTGAATTGTGCAAATTTTACTCGCTCCTGCAATTTGTCACCCACTTTATTTCCAGTTTTTCGCGAGGAACAAAGGAGACAAATGTTCGAGCGAAACTTCCAAACTTCTATACCCACTAAAATCTATACTGAGAAAAAAAAAGTTGTATTTAAAATTACCATACCTTCAGGCGTTGGAAGGATATTGTCTAGAGTGTCTATACACTGAGAAAAATAATATAGTAATCCTGGACTCTATGTGTTCCTGTATAAAATAATGCTCGACAATGTGACAAGAGGTACCACAGTTCTGATAATTGATACTTGAAAAAGTGACACCATTTACCA
>JABFPN010006259.1:0-11833 GCA_022817305.1 Leptoteleia sp. ZL-2020 | reverse complement strand
ACTTTTTTGCTTTCAAACAATTAACTGTTTTTTCTTGCGACTATAGTAAAAAATGTTTAAGAACAAAAGGATAAATTTATAAATCTTATGTATTGTTTTAAAAAACTATTTCAACTTTTCCCGTGTTAAACAAATTGCTCAATTTTAAATTGTTCTCTATTATAACTATGGTAAAAAATCATTAAAAATTTGGAAAAAAAATATAATCTGCTCGATATGGTTCGTTTACTAGAGATTATTGGAAGTTTTCCATAATATTTCTCTCAGTGTATATAATTGTTCTCGGTGTATTTTTTTCCTTTTACGATAAATATTACTTTATTATATAAATCAATAAGCAATCTGATTTATTGTGACATGCAGTACTTCCTGCACAAGTACGATAAACATTACTTTTTAATCGCGAATAATAAATAATATTGTGAGAACAAGTATTCTATACACAACAGAAAAAGTCACGTATGTTGAATGTTTATAATATTGATAAAACTATACATACTTCGATTTGATTAAATTTTAATATTTGCGATGCCTTCCCGGCGCGCATTCATATTTTAATTTCACGTGCACTAGATGGCCGAACGGAAGTATTAAAGAGATAGTTTAAACATCGAAACATATAAGTACATGCCAATTCCGAGAATGACTTTCATATTATATATCTAAAATGTTGTTATACAAATGCGGGAGCATTCTGCGATAACGATTTATAGTGAAAGCCCGTGTGTACACAAATAAATATAATAAATTGTGGCTGAGGTATATTGGATTATTTTCGTTCGTGTAATGCGAGGAGATTTGTGTTTGAACAGGGAGCACGATTTCGATTGCTCACATGAAACACTGCGTCAACATAACTCGAATATATCCGTTTTCAAACAAAACACAGAAGCCCGCAACTTAAGTATCGCTCGTGAGATATTATGATTCATGTATTTACGAAATCTTTCGCGTTTGAAGTATTGCGCGCGAGCGCGCCAGCCCCGTCTGACAACATTTCCGGTTATCATTGCGCTTCCAAGTTGTAAACAACTTAGCGCGGCTAACAATTTTGGCCGTAACGCAAATATTCCGTGCGAATTGTGATTTCGCGAAAAGTCGTGATTAAGTAACGAACCTACGCCGCGACAATTCGTTTTGCGTGATTAAACATTGAACAATCCCGTGCATTAATTACTATTGTCTGGGCGTAAAGCTGGCGGCAATTTTATTTTTGTCCCACCAATTGGAAATCAATTCCCGAGCTCTTATATTCCATCTCTCGCGACAATAAACAACGCCAGTTTATCGATCCGCGGAGTCATGTTTATTAACTTGGCGAATAGTATATATGCACTTGAGCAGCTTCGGCTATAAATGTGACTAAACCCCGAGAAATTCATAAGGGGGCTTTAACCTCGCCACTGCAAAGTGAACACTTTAAAAACTTAATGATTAAAAAGGTTCGGGGTACATTAGTGCGTGGCCGGAAATTAATGTCACAGCAAATTTCGGATTATACAAGTTTTCCCTTGTACGTTGGGAAGTTTACTCGAGACTTGCTTGGATTTCGTAACACGCTGTAAAAAATATTGAATCGAGGAAAGTTGAGGTTCATAAACCCGTTTGATTTAAGTAGGTTTATTAGTGGAAACAAAATATTGTTCGACTTCTTTAAGTCTGCATACTTGATAGAGAATTTATTTCATGACTTTATAAGAAATTTTATTTGAAATTCATTTTCTTTAATTTTGCCTTTATCGTTGGGGTTTGATCTCCAAACCTCGTGTTTTGAACTCATTGGGGTACGTACTTTAAAGCAAGGGGAACGCTAAAAGTTGTACCATTGTACAAAAGTGCTGGAGTTGTCAGTACGATGTTAATATAGAAATATATAGATTGTCATTTCATTTAACTCGGTTTCAATGAGTGAATTTTAATATCGAATAAATTGAAGTATATAAATACGGAGGATTTAAATCGACTACAGTTATTTTAAGTGTGCATCCATCAACTTTGCGATCGAGTTGAACGCACTCAATACTTTTTTTTTTCTTCTTTTTCCGCGTACTTTATCGAAAAAGTTATATCATCCGCCGGCCATTTTCAACGGGGAAAAATTATCTTATTCAAGCCAAACTAGAAATATGATTTTCAATTATGAGCACGAAATCGCCTTGAACCTTTATTGCAAATTCATACATTGAATAATTTTGTTTCATTTTATCCTACGATATCGTCGTACCACCAACATGAAAATTTTCTAATCTTTTTTATTCGTCAGTTTTATAACATCGAGAAAAATGTGACGGATAACATCAGTGCTCTCAACTTTGTTTCTAATACAAATTTTTAATAAAAGAAAAATTACTATTTTTTAAAATAAAATTTTTATTTTCCTTTCAGCTTAAATATAACATTTTTTTTACGCTGTATCTGATAAAGTTAAAGTTAAAAACAGTGATGTTATCTGTCATATTTTACTCTGTGTACACCTTTTTTCCACGTCGATTATTCGCCGGGTTAAAATATTTTCTCTGCGGCGCACGAAATTACCATGTCTAATCCGACGCACGATTCAATATTGATCCGGTGTCTCATTAGCATCCGATCATGTAACATTTCGCGTGCGGTTATTCCTACATGGTTCTATCCGATGAAAATGAGCACGTACGGTGATGAATTTTGTCGGTTTCAATTGCGCTTTCGTGATAATTTTTTTCATCCACCAAATCGGGATAGTCCAATAACCTTATCTTTGCGTGCTATATCTCCCCTCTTTCCTCCCCGCGCTCCTCCTACTCTTCCGCTAATTATTTCACAAATATTTCAATTACACCAGGAGAAAAGTTCAACAAACATTACCGCGCTTGTCACCCGACCGAAGTTTTGTATAATATTTTTACGTTAATTATTATTGAATCCCTCTCTCAACGTATAAATCATGTTGTATCATTATTTCATAATTTACAATAATAACGCAACGGGGGATGATTACCGATGAAGTTTTTACCGTTGATGAATAATTAATCGGACGTTTATTCACAAAATAATACAATATTCAAATACCACTTCTGGCATTATCGTTATTATAACAGTTATTTGTTATTACCATCATCGATAGTGATTATTATTTACTCTAACACAAATTTATCTATTTATATATTTCAATTAAGCGGCGTTAGTTGAAATTTTCGGGCCATTACAGTTAATGGATGTTTGCATTATTCTTTTTCTTTTTTAATTATTCTTTTTCTTTCTTCCTTTTTTTTTTTTTTTACTTACACGACACACTAAGGAAGTTGCGCTTGCAATTTAATTAATTTCAGTTTAATCAATCAATAACTTTCGCGAAAGCAAGTTACTGCACCGGTATCGCAATAATGTGAATTCACACGACGCAATAAACACGGGACTGTCCCGTTTCTTCGGTCGTTCGTATGATTTTACACGACCTTTTCGTCTTTCGCGATTGCTTTATTCGAATGAGCCGTTCAATAAGTCGAGGAACAGCGCGAAACAGTCATAAACCGAACCCGTGAAGTGACGTTTAAATTCGCGACCGTTAGTCATTATCAAACTGCCATTTCAGTAAACTTTTTTTTTCATGCGTCATTTTAAGTTTTGAAGTGGCGTTTTTACGCGGCTTCTGGTAATTACGAACTTCCTTACGTATAACACCAGCGTCACGTATAACACGTGCAATAAAACGCACAGGATTTAGGGACGTCATCTTTAATTGGATTTTGAATTGCTTCCCTGACGCAAGAACCGTTCGCGATTGTCACGCTAATCGGGAAGCTCCAACATAAATTTCCCCCAGTTCCGGGATATAATGTAGATCCTGAAATTTCCATCGTTTCGCCTCAATGAGATTACCGAACCTTCCGGGAAGAAAAACAAAAAAAGCAAAATTAAAAAAAATTAAAATTGAGCTCGATTTGAAATGATAATCTTCAACTTCCGCTTAAACAGGACGAGAAGTCGATCGTGCAGCCAACTGCCAAGGGGCGACATTTGCAAACTTATTAATGTTGTCCCACGGCTCGACAAAATTAGACGGCAGATATTTCCGAGCGATATAACCGCGGAATATCGACGAATTGTTATCGCGACAAAGGATGATGGATCTCGAACGGGAATTCATAAATAGACGGCTATTTTTGTTTCTGATAATTTTTAGGTTACGCTTGTGTCACGTTGATATAATTCGCCCGGTTTTCAGGATCGGAAAACTGGTGGAAATAAACCGAGCGGTGAATTATGGATCATGATTTTCAGGATATTTTAGCGTTAATGAATTTTGTATGATAATTGATTTGCATTATAAATTAAACGTTAACATTTTGTGTAATTTAATGATTCAGTTGATTTTATCGATGGTAATTAATGGTACATTTTAGAGACGTACAACTGCTTTATTTTTGTACATTTATGAAATTCATTAATTACATTTCGTAGTTAATACATATGGATTAATTTTTTTTTAAAGCTCAAATGACGTTTAATGTCATGCAGCTGTTCATTTGGTTTACCATAAAAAAATAATAACCATGAGGTGTACTTGTTAACAATTTGTTTTACATTTTTACTTCATCTTGCTATATTTGTCCCTTTATCGCTTATTAAAATGGAAATGGAAGTATTAAAGCTTTTTCCATATAACAATAATCTATTTTAGTAATTACAACAATATTAAATTTTATTTATTAGACTGACGAAATTAACCAGTGAAATTTAACCTTGCAAAATATTCAATGGCCCTGGTTTCTTAATATCATTTCTAATTAGCATTTTGCCCAATTCAATTATGTTGAATTGCTTTAAATCTACTATTTGAAGATCATTTTTACACTTCGAACAAGGTAAATATAATTTTCATAATTGGAGAATATTATATTTGGAGAAATAACAGTTAGACGTATCTGTGATCATCACGTAATTGTGTATAGTTTTTGTTACTTCAGTTTTACGTGTTACATTTTATTTGTTGGATATTCAAATAGAAGTATAAAGCTTTTCATATGGAAAATAGAATCAAAAGTGTACGACAGTGAAAATGTCTTGTGAAATCGTTTTATTCCTGTTTATCTTATAAAGTTTAAAAATTAAGAAAACAAACTTAAGAAGAAAAGGAAAATAGTGAAAGTTAAGGAAAACTTTTGAGCATTCATACAATATTATTTTGTCATTAGTATCAATATAAAGCGACGAATAGAGTGAAAATTTTAACTCGTATCAATTTTCATCTCATTATTATAAGATACTGTTGTCTTGTGATACAAAATTTCATAATTCACTTGAATTTCAACAGCAACTTTCCCGCTGATTTTGTAAATATTAGTTTCAAGTTTTCTACCCACAGA
Organism: Leptoteleia sp. ZL-2020; assembly: GCA_022817305.1. NCBI lineage: Eukaryota > Metazoa > Arthropoda > Insecta > Hymenoptera > Scelionidae > Leptoteleia > Leptoteleia sp. ZL-2020. The sequence continues at coordinate 6,488 of JABFPN010006259.1, read as the reverse complement.
CGAGAAAAGTGTTAATATTTCATAAATAAATGAATCATTAACTTTTCGGTATTATAATTTTCCATTATTATCCCTTTAATAAGAAACAATAATTATAACAATAAATAGTCAGAAAAATGATTTCACATCGATCACTTTTTTTTTACAAAATCCCATTTATTTGAATAGGATCATTCTCATATTAAGGATGGAAAAATGCTTTCTCTTTTATTACGTACCGAATTATCAAGTCTACATTATTCAAATTTCTCCCCCAAAAGAATAAGTGATATATTTAGGGGCGTTCGAAAAACGTAATTCACAGACCGTCTATTTTCTCGCTCTTTAACCAAATGTGCCATAATTTCGCGTTATCACTATCCTAACGCTATTTCATATAATTTTGTCGAAAATGCTTTGTTAAGCGAACGAAAGTAATTTCTCTTCAATTTCTAAATTCTTGTAACATCCACACCACTTGTGTAACGAATCTAAAATTAAATTGCAAAAGATACCACTTTCATTTTTAATCCGATGATTTTATTGCCTCGGCGAAAAAGAGATGAAAAAGTGGCGATTCAATTGTTAAAAGAGTTCGGTGGAAAATACGAAAGGAGAAATGAATCATTTGGGAAGGGGAGTGTTGTATTGCGGAGAGTGTTGCGGTTTACCGGGGGATCCGCAACGGAACGCCTTCGCAGCTACGTTGCGTATCCTTTGTAACAAAAGTGCCATCGAATGCCTCGCTCCGCGTCTTCCATAATTATTCCATGTGTATTTTGCTTTAAGCCCGGGTATTTCGTGATACATATCTTACAGGCTCAAAGCGACCGAGTTTCTGTAATATTAATTAGCTGTGAAAGCTATTTGTCAAACGATAACACTGTCGCACGGCAATTTCGACACCTAATACTCCGCCGAAACGCGTACTCTCGACGTCGCCGAAAAGTTACCTGCCTCGCTATATTAATCTCAATCACATTCCTCGCATAACCTTAACGAGATTCGATATAAAAATATCGTCATATTTTGTTCGACGAAATAATTCAATTTGAGTTATTTGAAATGAAAAAGCGTAAATATCAATATAATTGTAATATACACACCGTGGGAACAAATATTTTAACGTTTGCTAACTTGATGAAAAAAAAAAAAAAAGGGAAATAGTGAAATTACAAAGGAAAAAAAAATATAATCTATAAAGCCTTGACTGTGAAATTTTATAGTCGTGCATAGTCAAATTTTGTACTAAAGGAACTATTATACTTTGATATTTTTCTTTTTACTTTTACTAAGAATTACTTATTCTTGACTTGTAACATAGTCAATTTGGTGAAGTTAAAATAATATAATCTGGTTAGTCAAAGGAATTTATACTGGTTCGAATATTTATATAATAATTGTAATAAATTTATTAAACTCTTCCCCTTTCTTGATGCCTTATAAGAAGGAAAAAACTAGGGAAAACCGATTTGACAAAGAACGTAATTATGGAGCTTAGAGGGTTGTATCTCATCCTCTTGGGCGCGCGCATTGTCGTTACAATTTAAGAAAAAGCGAGCCAGATACTTGGGGCTGTTTGCATGCATCTGGACGTTTCGCGGCGGAATCTCGTTTGTAAATAAACACAGTGTACTTGTATTTGATCGTTTCATTTCTTCCTAGTTATACTGCTCTTCTGATGAAAAATCGCTCGAGCATAAAAGCTGAAAAGCACTATCTCGGAATTTAAAGCCGCGCCCTCCCCCCCTTTTCCCGCAGTCAATACTTTTCCCTCGGCCACGTTGATTCGTGCCTGTCTTCCCAGTTAAGAATACATTAGCTTTGTTTTACGATTGAATAAAATTATTTATATACTATCATAACTGGAATACATTTCCGCTATGTAAAATTCATTTCTTCTGCGCGGCTCCTTAAAGTCAGAACGCGCGACCCCTCTGAATGATGATTTTAGAGAAATTAAAGTGATAAGTCGTGTACTCTAAAAACAGTTTATTATATCATCACTGGAGTGGTTTCAAAGTGTGCTTCAACATTTCCCTTCAAATACCAAACATTTATGGTGATTCTGCCTCGTAGAATTATTATTGAAATGTTTATATCTATTGTAAAATGGAAATATGTTTGTGGGAAACGTAGGATAGACTTGACTTCTCGTGTAACCATCGGTTTTTTCAGCATAAATTTTAGACAATAATAAATTAATGATTTCGGTATTGCAGTGAATTCTAGTAATTCATTAAAATCATTAATCACGTTAATAATGTAAATTAATTTAAATTTAGTTTTTTATATATTTCTCTGTTAAGAATATTTAAAGATATAAATTAATTTCTAAAAGAATAATTTCTTCGTTTTATTTCACAAGTTTTAAATTTTCATAATACATTAATTAAAGTGATCAGGTTTCATTCTTCAATTAATAATCCAATCAGTTTTGAACTTATTGATAATAATAAAGTAAGCTTTCTTGTTTGTGTGCAAGTTTAAAATTGTTTGTTGACATTTTTACGCTTCCAGTAAAGGGATTGTGATAGCGAATGGATTTCAATTGTAGTCAATTGGCACTTGTTCGATTAGATACCGCAAAACAATACGCCAATAAAGGGCGTAAGACAATGTACATTTCGCCAACAAATTAGCAAGTTTTTAATTTGTTTGATGGTTTGGTTAAACTGATTGTTGAATTACGACAGCGGGGGCTATTAAAAAGATAAAACTGTTGTAACATAAACAATGGGTCAGTTAGCGTGTGCAGCACGTTGATACGCAATATTCATTACAATAGACACCGCGCAGATGGTGCTATTCAAAGTGCTTTTGCGTTTATTTGCCCGTGCGCAAACGCCTACACGAAGAAAACGTGTTGTAACAGCACTTTTTCACCGCGAATTTGTAGTGCCCCGGAAAATCGGCCATTCTAAAATAGTTGTAGACACGTAGCTTTAATGGATATGGCAATCACGGATAGAAACTTTCAATTTGTGCAAATGAAAACTTGGAAATTCACTTGTCCAAAATGTGTTTAATTTATCGTAACGGTTATATAGTCTTATTTGTTCTTACTTTTCTTTCAGAATATTTCTATTATCCGTCGTAATTTGTTTTCATTTATTTAAAAACAATTTTGGATTAACTTGACTTTTGGACAATTTACTTTAAAACTTGTTGGGAAATTAATAAATATTACAAATGTAGATTTGCAAAATTCAAATTATAGAATGATAACTTCGAGTCACCGTTTCCAAAAATTATAGTAATTTGTAGATTAATTTTATTCCATGTACATGGTTCGAATACTGATATCTATAGTGAAACAAATTCATACCCTTAGTATTGGACAACTGATATCAGACCACGTATGTAACTTATGATATTGTTGCGGGATGAATAGATATTTATGCCGCCCATACATTCTCGTACAGATACCAGCAAGACAATGGCTTCGAGAAAGCGCACGTTGTGCGGTATGGTTAATGATCACACTTGATGGTTTGAGAATTGCAATGGACTGGACAGTTCCAATTTGGCGACGAGCAATACCTTAATTAGTGCGGATCGCAGGTTACTTACACTTACCTGATTCCGATTAAATATATACGTTTGAAAGGGCTAAAGTAGCCTTTGAAATAGTTACAGCTTACAATGAAAAGGAATTACTATTTTAAATTGTATCATAATTAAATGCACGAAAATGGGATGATTAAAATTAGATCACAACTATTGTTTATTTTCGCTGTAGCAAAAGACACTTTTGTTTTCTTTGGTGCACGTTATTATTAAAGTTCTTTAAACGAGTTTATATAAAAAAATAACTAAACTTGTATGCTTGGTACACTAGTGGTTATGAATTTGTTTATTTTTAGAATTTAATAAACTTTAGTAATAAATAAATGCAGCTGAATGTTTAGCGTGGGTCTTATGTGCGCAGCTTTTAATCAAGCTTTTATATATATACATTCGTTATGTAAAGTAACCAGATAAATATAAGCTCTGTGAGTCTACAGGAATCTACTTTATAAAGATTAATCCGTTTCACCTCGCTGACTCCAACGATTCAGAAAATCAATAAATAAATAAATACGGCACATTAACTATTTAGCACGTAATTACATTTGTAAAGCAAAATCCTTCCGCTGGAATTTGTAAATATTACATTTTACGAATTACTAAATGGCTAATGAAATTATACATTAAGAACGTTGCGATGAGTAGCGGGTATTACGGCGAATTATAAATTGCTTAAATCAGCGAGTCAGAATTTTGCAGTCTGAATCGCTGGGCTCACTTAATATGCTTATAATATCCCGCTTCCATTATTTGTACATTAATGAGATGTGCTCTGTACAGTGGTATATGAATGATATCCTAGATTGTAGCCATCTTCGCTGTTTCATATATGTAAACAACACATTACATCTTAGCATGCTGCATGAATATAACGTGGTCCTAGTTATACAGCAAGTTATGTACTTTGATTTGATACGTTGGGATTGTATTAGTGTATTCAATGACGTCTCATGTTCTATATGTGCTTGCATTAAATTTGAAATCGCCTGTTTTACATTTTTTTAGTAAATTTCCAGCAATTAAATTTACTTTCGAACATAATTAACTAACTCTTTGTTGGATAAATTATGTTATAGATTTCAAACCAAATTCTTATTACTAAGGCATAACTGTAAATTTCTATATTCTTTTTCAATACTTGAATTATCATCGTTTCATTAAGAATAAAAGAGAACATTTAAAACTAATGATAAACAAATCAGGCGATTACAAGTAAGGTGAATTTTGAACAAATTAAATATGAAATCATTATGCACTTTTGTCGCTTGCTTCTAACTCACATTCGTTTAGAACTAAATGAATTTAAAAAATACAATATTTCAGTGTCCCTGTGCAAAGGACAGGTGTTCGGCACTTATCATTCTCCCACGGAACATTTTACAGCCGAGATGGCTCCGGTCGCATTTGCATTTACGTATTTTCCCTCTCGCAATACTGCCGGGCTCTTTTATTTCGTTTGCCGTTGCGAAGTTTTTGCACGGGCGCGAAACAAATCCTCCGCGCGCAAACTAAGCTTCATTTATGAGGACTCGCGCGAGGGAGCGACGTCGAAATTCCGCCACGTGATGCTATCTCGCGGCTGCTTATAGACGCGCAAGCAAACTTATAGCGGGTTCGGTCGTACGTTTTGATAAATTTCCCCGCCAAAGGCGCGTTTACCTTTCGATTCTTTGCCTTTCTCCCGCGGCTGAAGCGTTCATTAAAATCGCGTGCCGTTAACATAAATCATTATAACCTGTAAATCCCACAGCGCCTCGACAGATCGGTACCCGCGGCTCCCCTTGAAACAGAACCGCGTGACTCGAGTAAAAGAATTCGCGCGATCCCTTTTCCCACGTTATTACAATAAATGCAAGATAACGACTATCCAACTCTCAAAGTGATTTATAAAGCCCGCGTTGTCGGCCATGTTACAGTGCGAGATCAAAAGATGAAATATTGGATAAAACACAAAGGCGACTTTGTGCACGGCGCGTCTTTTTGAGCTTCCAGTGTTCCTTACGAGACGAGGGCGGGAAATGAGAGATGATCGATTGAGGTTAGGCCACAAAGGCGCAAATCTTTCTGATGACGTTTAGTCGATGGAAAAAAATTCCTACGCAAATGTTCACGTGCAAAGAGCTTGATTCCAGTTCAGTCATTTAGAAATTGCAATTGGCTTTGAAGGAAAAAATTGTTCAAAACGCGAAGTGGGTAGTCGATCGCGCGCTAAATCATCACTACGCGCGTTTCGTTTAATAAAAAACTGACCAGAATAATAGCTACGTTGTTAAATAATCTCTTTAAAATGCAAGACAAAAGTCCGATATAATGTTTTGTAAGAAAAACAATAACATTTAATATCGTACATTTCGTGTTTATTAATACATTTCAACTAACAAATTGGGAAATTAAATAATTTCGTAACAACAGTTTTTGCCGCTACATCTTTTAATCTCCATTCCCATGGAACGTTCCAAAGTAATTTGCGCGTATCAGATTTAATCACTTATCCGGTTTCGTAAGTCTCCATTAATTGCTTAAATTCAAAAACGCGAACGATAAAAATACACCGCGCTGCACCGAATGCTAACGAAACGATGCGGAACGGACCGGCACTCGTATAGGTATTATCTATGTGCGCGCAAACGATCCGCACTATCACATGATATGTTAACATTACCAACGTGACCAGCGTTTATAAATCCCTCTGCTGAGATTTAAAAAAGAATTGCACTTCAATGCGCAATTTCATTTTTTTTAACATTATTTCCTTTGGCGAATAACTTTTTCGGAAGCGGCTCTCGTCTTTGTCCAATGAACGGGCAGCTTCCACACTGAGAAAAAAGTTCGGATAAAAATTATTATACTAAATGTAAAAATGGGGACAAATTACAATTCTTGCAATATTTAAAATACATTTTGAAAGAGATTATCAGTATTGTACAAGTTACTATGAT
>JABFPN010006258.1:0-11834 GCA_022817305.1 Leptoteleia sp. ZL-2020 | reverse complement strand
GCAAACGACAACGCGCCGCAATTTATAAACGCCCCTTACGTACTGAATATCTCTGAGGTTTGCAAACATCACTTTATTATATTCAACATCAATTTGTCCTCTCTTTAGATGACGAGAAAAATAATTGATATTCCAAGTAATTAAATTGTAAACGTTCAAAAAAACGTATTTGTTAAACGTTGAATTGCTGAAAAATTGAAATATACGTTGTTTTGCAGGGATTCGTGATTCCTGTTAATATTCGTGTAACGGATGCAAACGACAACGCGCCGCAATTTATAAACGCCCCTTACGTACTGAATATCTCTGAGGTTTGCAAACATCACTTTATTATATTCAACATCAATTTGTCCTCTCTTTAGATGACGAGAAAAATAATTGCTTGTGTGAAACTTTTCGTCAAACAATGGAAACATTTTAATTTGGTAAATGATAATTTTGCAAGCACATATTGAAACTTTGCAGGTAACCGTAGTAGGCACGAGGGTTCTTCAGGGGGTCAGAGCCGTAGATGCGGATCAGCCTGGTCCATTTTCTACCGTGCAATATTCCGTGCTTCCCGGACCTCATTCTGTAAAATTTTTGACCTTTTCTACACTCTGCTCGTCGTATATCACACGACTGCGTTACCTGCCGTGCAATTCTAACAATCTGTTATTTTGTTTTAGGACTTTTTTGTATTTGTAAATGCCTTGGAAGGAACGTTGGTTTTAAGGAAGCCTTTGGACTATGAAAGTCTCGCGAACTTTTCAGTGGGAATCAGAGCTCAAGTAAATATTGTAACAAGCATAATAATTATCGATTACGTGACTTATCTACTATAGCCATTTGAATGTTCCTCCCAATTATAGGACCAAGGATCTCCTCCGCAGTCTTCGACGACAGTACTGTACGTGAACGTTATCGACGCCGACGATCAAAATCCGGCCTTCTTAAACGAAGAATACAGAGTGACCATTCCTCAGCAGTTCAAAATAGTAATTTCCAATATATCATTGTATTTAACCGAGCCTTTTCAACAATAATACCCTTTTCACTGAATCATTGAACGGGGGTCATATTTCCCATGTAGGCTAGCAATAGGATTTCGAGTTGTTGTTACTTTACCATCTTTCACCTTAATTCAACTGAAACTGACTCGATTTAATTTTGTTAACAGAGAAAAATTTTAAAAGTCGAACCGACTGCTATTAAGGCTGTAGATCAAGATATTGGAATCAATGCGCCCGTGAGGTACTCGTTTCAAGGGGGCATTCTGCCGTTCATTACTCTTAATCCCGAAACAGCAGAGCTGATAATAATGCGGCCTCTCCAAGAACACGAGCTATTGACACCCGCCACAATTGTAATTAAGGTGCGTTTATAATAGTTGTTGAATATTCCGTTTGTAACGAAAATGTCTTTAAGTAGATGATAGCCCAGATTTCAACGCTACCTTTTTCTCCGCAGTCTTTCTTTATTTCTTTTTGCTTCCGACAAAGCTAACTTTCTCCCCATTGAAAAAGGGTAAAAAGCTTGTTTCTTTATTTGCATTCATTTTAACGTCTATCATGCGGACAATAAAACGCACGCGTTTAACAATCGCAAAAATTACACCGGTAAGCCGTACATAATTATTATGTTAATTCTGTCGCTCGTAGGCTCGTTGCAATGTTATCCTGTACAAGGCATTGACGCGAAAAACATAATTGTTTCTTGACTCGCGTGATCGCCGTACTTGTCTTTGGCACTTGCACTAAACTTTCACATTTGTCAAGAATTATATTATTGTTACGCAACGAACAATTGCTCGCCTAATATCGCAGCAACAATGACGTGTTGGATACGCGATTACTGAAATTACGAAATATTATTTTTCTTCTTGCCCATTTTACCGATACGCCTGTAAATTAGTAAGAGCAGACTCGAATGACGCAATTCTTTTATTTTAATTCAGGCAACGCAAGTAGACAATCCAGACAGATACACATTGGCAACTGTGGTAGTCTCGAGAGAAGGTGCTGCAGTGGGACCAACCGCAGGTTGGTAAAATTTATATTCGTCTTGCGTTCACAAAAATGTTACATTGTTTCTCGTGGCAACTCGTTTACAAGTTGAACTCAGTGATGCCATTAGGCCGTGCGAGATAAAATCCCGCAACCCTACCACTTGCCTTCCCCTCTGCGGGATTTATTCTCGTGCGAGCGCCGCTTAAGGTAGAGAAGCTTGGTTTTTTGCCAGTCGATTTTAGACTTCTCTACCTTAAGCGGCGTTCGCGCGAGAATAAATCCCACGAAGGGGAAGGCGCGTGGAAGGGTTGCGGGATTTTACCTCGCACGGCCTAATGGCGTCATTGGTTGAACATTGTACATCCAACTTATATGATTCGTGGAGTACACGAGCACTTAGAAGTAGGCGTTTAAATTGTTTTAATTGCTAACAGAGATTAAAAAATAATTTTAATATTAAAATTCACCGTAATACATTTTTATTAAATTTATTTAAAAAAAAAAAAAACAAAAACAATGCTGTCGCAACTGTCGAGTTCTTTTATCGTTTTCTACAGTTTTTTTTTTAACGATTTTCATTGCTTTTCGGATACTGAGATGACTTTACTTATTTTAGGAGGTCGTTTACCAGTCAGATTTATTCTTCGAGAATACGAGGCTAGTATTTCGGAAAATACTCCACCGGGAAGCGTCATTTTAACCGCGGCTGTAAATAAAATTGACCGAGTAAGAGGCCATTCTTATTTTGTATTTATTTGGACTGTAAAGAGAAGATTTAACGTGGATGAAATTTGACTTTTAGAGCATGAGATTTTGGTTGGTCGGCGCATTGGAAGACATGGAAAGATTTTCCATTACGAATTCTGGCGAGCTCATTCTCAAAGGAAATTTAGATTACGAACGGAGGATACGGCACAGTTTTCTTGTACACGTCACCGATGGCTATCACGTAAGTTGACACAGCTCGTAGTACAATTGTACTGAAGCGAAACAAATTGAATTTTGGTATAATTAATTGCTTAGAACGACACCGCCAGAGTCAACGTCTCAGTTGAAGATGTCAATGAATGGGATCCGAGGTTCCGATATCCCAAGTATGAGTTTTATGCCCGATCTACGAGGGAAGGTGCGATTGTCGGTAAGTGACATTACGAATAACTAACGGAGAGATGTGCTCCCCTCAATTACTCTCCTAACGCTTACGGGACGCTTCCTTCCTTCCTTCTCCAGTCGAGTCGGATGCGTCAAAATTCATTTGACATTTGACATTTGACAGGTGTATTGGAAGCTGCCGATGGTGACAGAGGAGATCGAGTTTCCCTTTCTTTGAGAGGGCCCGACGCCAGGTAATGCTTAATTTCTCTTTCAATTTTCCACAACTCGTTGAATATCCGCCTCGCAATGGTTAATGTACACTTGATTTATCATTCTCAGTTTCTTCGAATTAAGGGACAACGGGGAACTGATCTTGAAATCATTCGGACCATTTAACGGCAGCATTGCTAGGCTTGTGGCTATAGCTTCTGATTCAGGAAATCCACCGAGGTAGTTGACGTTAACTTAAATTAAATTCTACAAAATTTCGAAATTTCATCTCCACTCAAATTACATTTACTATTGCATATTTTCAATTAGTTGTATTATATGTCGTGATAAAGGGTTGATAAAGACGCATGAAATTGATTCTGATTTCCGTTGTTCATCTAGGTCAAGCAGAATCCCAGTAATTGTACGCTTAGCCAACTCGGGATTATTACCTACAGCAGCTAGAGCTGCGCCTGCCTGGCTCGGCAGCAGTGTTTTATTGGTGGCAGTTTTTGGAGGAGTTTTGGGTCTCTTGGGCGTTGTTATTCTCATCCTCATATTGTACATCTATAAAACGTAAGTATTTATTCGTTTATTATTCATTGTTGATAAACTATCAATCGTTCTGACCAGACAGACAAGTAACCTCTTTGTGTTTTTTGTTTTACATTTTGCTTTGTTTTTTTTTGTTTGTTTGTTACAGTAAGCGACCTAAAACTGGTGGATCTGTAAGTTCGGGAGGATCAGGATATAGAGAGAAATCACCGGTACCTTCTGCGTTGAATCGGACGCCTCAGATTTTAAGTGCGAGTGCCTTGCGCGATACTCCGGACAATCCCAATCGAGATAGAATTGGCATTTCTAATGACATTGATAATCCAGTCTTTGGAGAGGACGACTGTACATATAATGCAACGATAAAAAGTACATGTACACAATGCTCCTTCAATTTATGCCTATGCGAATATTAATTCCCCGGAAACCTAAAGCATTTCAATTAAAGCACATGAAAATGTTTTATAAAATTTCTTCCTCTAATTATTTTCGAAGAAAACCCCTTTCATTTAATAATGCTTAGTGTGATTTGTTTTACCATGTACAAATTTCAAAGCCATATATAGAATCAACAACTCATTCCATTGATAAACTTTAGATAAAGTAACAAATAGATATTCACCTCAGATACATTAAATCGTCCATTCAGTTTTATTGCTATTAGAACTTTTTCAGCTCAAGTAGCATTCTATCTCGTGTTTTTCGTCCCCCCCCCCCCCTCCCACCGCTCTCTATTTCAAGTGAACTTTAATTTTTTCAAACAAGGTACTAAACATTAATTGGAACTAAACCAATTGGAATGACTATAGGTATAACATCGAATAGACCGATATATTCGAGACATAAAGTAGCCCCGGCTCCAGACCCACCTGTCTTATCAGCAACGTCGAATATTCCAAATTTGGGTGGACTTGTGCAAAACATGAATGACCTGAGTGCCAAGACAAATCCAAACATTGATAATGCTTCGCAAAATTCATCAACGTATTCTGGAGATCCTCCAGATTCCCTGGTACCCACGTGGCCAGCCGGGTCAATCTCGCAACGAGTCAAAAAACTGTCCTGGGACGATGATGACAGGGTATGTGTTTTCAACAGAAATTTTACATCAATAAAAGTTCACTTTTATTTGTGTCAAACATGGAATCAGATTTCACACACGGTCGTTTAGTTTGATGATGATGATTATTATTATTATTATTATTATTATTATTATTATTATTATTTTCTTCTTCTTTTACGAATAAATATACATTTTGAAAAATATTTTACAAGTCTTTAATTATTAATATTTAATTTTATTTAGACAACGGATAGTGTGGAAGTCACCAATGAACATAAAGCCAGCGGCAGCCTATCCGGTAACGAACAACTCAATTTAACGGTCTACTTTTAAATTAAGAAGAGGATAACCAACGGACAAAAGTATAACAATTTTCCTCGGGCAAAGATGTACAAAGAAATGTACAAATTTTCGTACCAAACAGACTACGGATGATATATGCCGTCGACTGTTTATCGTGTTGTTGGTTTATATTTGACCAAACATTATTGTACCAAAAATTATAAGCATACACGTAGAGAATAAACTATTTTGAAGACAAAAAATGCTTATGAGTTGTTTATATAATCATACACTTTCTCTCAATAAAACCAAGACTTAAACATACCTCAAAAAACACTTTTATCCAATTGAATATGTGTGTACTTAACTTTTCAGGGCGATCGATTCAACTACATTTCAATGAAGTCGGTTACGACTTTTGAGAGTACATTTTAACAAAAGTATAATTTATATTTTCTCTATTTACCTTTTGGGAAATAAAAAAGCATTTTAACACAACATATCATAATACGATATAGTGGTAATAATAATAATAATAATAATAATAATAATAATAACAATAATAATAATAACAAAAACAACAACGGCAACGGTAACTATAATGATGTACATTCGTATTAAAAATATTATTAAGTCATTTTTTGCTTATATTGTAACAAAAAAATTAATTTACAAAATTCATATTCACAACTTAAACTGTCTATACAATTGACATCTCTTTTCAACACGTTCTTATTGTCCAATATCATAAGCAATCTGTTCTTATTAAACAATATTTAAGAGAAACAATAACAATTTGTTAACATTCGATAGAAAATATTAAATAAAATTTATACATTGTCTCTCGTAGCTATTAAAAGCTAGGCCAGTTATTGAACATTCTTTGTTGCTTCCTGTTGATTTGTCTAAATCCAAGGAAAACGGATAAATCTGTCAAATTGGACTGATGACAATACGGAATTATGATTTCACGCCAATTTGCTTAAAGATGGCAAATGTTTCTTTAATCACCCACGCGGTTTTATTGATCCCAATTGAAGCATCTCTGAAACCCATTAATGAAATTATTCCATGCGTATTATGCTCCCAATTTTCATGCATTTACTTTCAAAACAATCATCCATTCAGAGTCTCGTTAACATTGCACGATGTTATGAAATATACTTTACAAAATCCATGATATCCCTGGTAACGATACGCGATAACCTTTTTGGATATAGATTAATATCCAAATTGATAATGCCGGCACGATATAATCGGTATATCGCTAGATCTGATATACGTTTCATGGATATCCCAATGACATATTTTTGTTAGATAATAGATATTCTTTCCAGGTAGCTTCTGGGATATCTGTAGGATATCCTATGTTACTAGGAATGTAACAAAGGGTATGATTTCATTGACGGCTCGTCTCGAAATTTCTAATAACAAGAATAATATACATTTTGTAAACATTTCTTTACAGTCAACTCATTCGCTGCATCTCTCACTTTCTAATTGATTATTGTATGTACATTCTGCATACTAAGGAAAAAAGTACGACGAGATCTATATAATATATTTTTTAGTAATAATAATGGTGGAAACAATTTTTCATGTGGTAATTAAAATTATACAAATAGTAAGTAAAATGACTTGCGCAGTAGTCAACGGAGAAACATTGTTTATACATATAGGTCGCCAAGCAGACGCCTTTTTTGCTACACCAAGGCGACGGGCTAAGGAGGTAGGACATACGTACTTTTTGTCAATACAAAAAGCCAAGTTTATCGTAATTTGAAAGAAAAATATAGATTTAGACTATATTGTAAGAAATTATATCAACTCCCATTCTATTATTGATTTGTAAAATTTTAAATATTTCTAAAATCTACAGGAAGGTTTGTTTATAACAACTTTTTATACTCCGTAACGTTCAACGTTTTCATGTTGCACCTGTTCTAAAAATAAAAGTTCCAGTAGGCAGATATCTGTATTATGTAATAGAAATCTAAGACCGCAAACTAATATTCCATTCGATAGTGTAAAGTAAATAATTGGTAAATGTTTGAAAGGCTCATTTACGAAGAACAAAAAGAAGAAAAATTTTCAATTGTAATTTCGAACAATTTTTTTTAAGACTTTGTTTTCAAAATTTCTTATCTCTTTTTTGTATACATGGTTTTTTATCTTTCTCTCTCTCTCTCTCTCTCTCTCTCTCTCTCTCTCTCTCCCTCTCTCCATCTCTTATAATCTGTTAACGAATTACTTAGAGGAGTTAACTGGTTAATTTTGTCGCAAGCTTTACCATTATTTGGACGTTTAATTTTTCGTTAAATTTACTGTGAAATATTGAAGTAATTATTTTATGAAAATAGTACGCTAACACTATCGCACGCATTCTTAAAGATAAGGCATGCACGTAAAGAATTGATCGATAATGTTGCACGCATGTTAGGACACATATTATTTGTGCAGATAAATATTTCAATTGTTAAAGCTTTAAACACGAAACAGTGTCATTAAACATTACGAAATATCAAATTGCGCCGAACGTTTAACAAGAACGCATCTTTTTTCGTATGCAAACTATTTTGTTTACACGCGTGTTTAATAATAACATTTTACACGGATATTATTCATTATAACGATGAATTTTATATAATAATTGCGTGAATTAAATATTGAAATGAATTAAAATATAACGTATTTGTATACCAATTATATTTAAATGATATCAAGTTGAGTGCAATTTGGCACATCTCGTCACGTTGATATTATTTTTTTTTTGGTTTTATCATATATGATCTGACATTACATGAAAATAATCCGCTTGTTAAACAATCATAATTCGAACGAACATAAATTTGGCATTTAAGATTCAAATTCCTGGGCTTCGAGCGATTCTTTTTAGTTAGTATGTACTTTTTCCTTCCCCCCCATCCCCTCCCGCCCCACCAAACGTGTGTCAAAGGTGTGTGTGTGTGTGATACAATTATTGGATTATTGGATTATCTTGGTCTAATTGATGCGCGCCCGATGAAATCGACCGTCGCGATATTAGGTATAAGTTGTGCTCGATGAATCCGTCTGCCATCCGAGGGATAAGATCGCGGAGCTCGCGGCCGGCCGGCCGGCCGTTCGCCCGTGAAACTCTCGACCGGTCACACGAGCGAACGCATTTCCGCGCCGCAATCTGGGGCCGTCGCGCCACTTTTATTCAATCCGCAATTAGTCCTTAATTAATCGTTAAACAAATAGCAGCGGCTTTATTGGAGGTCCCACTGTTTTATGACTGTTTACGGGGATAGGTGCCCGTTTTCAGGTGGTCGCTTAATTAGAGTATCGTAAAGTAACCTTACTATCTCTCTCTTTTAAAAGAAAAAAGGAAAAAAAATAAAACTCTTTTTAAGCAATTTTGCAGAAGCGAAGCCTTCATTTGGCAAATTTACCTTCATTAGAAATATATCGCCAACTTGTACCACAAATAATCTTTGATTTAATAAATAAATCCATCAATTTTAAAAGAGCTTTCATATCAATCTAAGAAGGAGAATCTCTTCTCTAATTGGCTGAAATGGCAAAACTGTATCTATCCGTAATACCGACGTTAAATAATTTTTCGCATTTTGAATTATTCGATTCGAGCAATGCGCATCGCTCGAAGCCGAAACTGTCACTTGGCCAACGCACAGTTTGTTACGACAAGTTGAAAATCATTGTCGACGCGCCTGGCTGCAACACTGGCCGATAACAATCGGAAAACGTATTAGCAGGCTTCTTATGGCGCCGTATATAACAACAATAAATAATTGCGCATAATGCCGCGTCTTCGCCCCACGGTTCGCCTCAGATTTTCAACGATTTATTTGCGTAAAAATTTCACGAACAATTTCTTTAACAATGAATTCCCACTGAATAGAAAAGTTGGCCAGCCAAATCTCTTTTTATTTAAATAACGACTGAGCCGGGGCGATAAATTATGCCCATAACGGGCTGCATTTCGGCCACTTTAATACTTTAACACGACTGTTTCACGCTCCGCTACGAACAATTTAGTATAAATAGTAAACCAAAGAGGAGCCGGACACGTTTCCTTTCGGATTTATCTACGCGCCCGGGACTATTTTCGGCGATTCGCGCCGCGCGAAACTCTATAAAAGAATAATAAGACGAGGCAGAGTGCGTGGCCGGGAGTGCACTTGCCGGCGTTGCACACTCCGCCGGATGAATCGTCGTTAAGCCGACGTCTTTTGCCAATTCAATTAATCCTAACAATTAACGTTATTTTGTAAACAATCCCTAGTAAAAATTAAACATTTGTCGACATATATATATATATATATATATATTTCTTCTTGCACCATATATGCCCCTAACACATGGATATACATGGTCGATATATGGCAATAATTGATATAATATTCTACATATATGCTTTTAATGAATTCTTCATATTGAAACAAATCATTACCATGTGTATAAGTTTAATTTTTACTAGGGAATCGTTGCAATTGGAAATACTCGAAATTACTCCAACTCGATTGTCTCTTTTTATTTGGAAATGAAAAAAAAAAAAAAAAAAAAAAAAACGGGGGGAAAAAAGATGAAGAATTTACTGCGTCCTAATTGGGATGACAGAGACATCAATGGCGGCGACGCTCAAAGAGACTGTAAACGTTGGTTACGGATGTAAAACTTGAATTTTAGTGTCATTCGGGATTTTCTGGACCTGATATGTTTATAGGGTTGTTTATATCCGCGGACTAAGGAAATGTGTTGTAAAAAAGCTGAAATGGTCTAGTTATTTGACGGCATTAAATCTTTTTAATGTCGCATACCTGTCGATGTTTCTTGAATGGTTGTGTCAACAATTTAATTTTCAGGAAAGTGAAACTCTTTTTTCCCGGACGGAATCCACAGACGCGGTCACGACACAATTTTTTTGATTTTATGTATTCGAACGGTTAAATTGATTAAGATCGTACAAAGTATGGCTGAAAGAGAAACATTATTGCTGTTGTGTCGTTTTGTGAAAAGGTTTTGGGATGAAATATAGAAGCCGTTTATAAGATTGATGTTTATACGCTGTTAACACATTTTCTATTTCCATACCGAATTTTAATGTGAGAATAGCCATCTCATCTTCACACTGCCATTCTTCTTCAGGCATAAACAATCGGACGTAAATAACAAATGTGATAATGTACTGAAATGTTCATGTAACTGCGCACTGTTGGCAAAAAACTAAGTTGGCGCGTAACTCGTCTTATTAGCTCACTTTGTAACATATATAAATGAACAGTAGTAGTTAGCCATTGCTCCGAATATATTATCTGATAAAGCTGATTAAATCTGTAATTCGAAGATTGTGGATCAAATGATTTACGCGTTTTTTGCATTGTGTAATGTTTTCCATGTGTGCTTCAAGTTATATTCAAATTGCTACACTGTTAATGAAGTATTTTTCTTGATTACTTAATTCCGTAGATCAACATCATTTTCAGTAAGTGCAATGTTTTATATTAAACTTGCCAAAGACAATATTACAAAATAAAAATAAAACAATTATACCGACACAAGAAAAATAAAAATCTGGAATTTAACAATTTTGATTAAGGTTTTAAGACCTTATGATAGGTTTAAGATTAATTACAACTACTCACGTAGATTTGTAATATTACGACAAAAATGTTTTTTGAATATTACCTACAAGTTTCACCAACGCAAAAATATTGAAATTATTTATTATTTTAAATCGTGTCAAATGCAATGCATTTTACTGCAAGGATGGAATTTTGATATATTTACCGGAAGTTTAATGTCAAATTGAATCATGCATGACAAATCATCCGCGTATCACATGGAATATCGTAAAAGTCAGTAGAAAAGTACCCTTTCTATTGGAGTCGACGAAATAAATTTACGATAATCCTGCGTCTCCTTTTTTCTTCGACGTCATTTAAGCTAAATAAATTGTCGGTCGCACAACATGTTTATGTGTTTATAAATGCTACACATTTTTAATAATAGTATTAAAGTCATAACGTTGCTTGACTTTATTAATGGTCCCGCGCGGGCTTTTGGGTCGTCGCATAAATGCCATTTAGTCGAGCTACCAGGCTCTCTCTTTTGAGCGCGAGATACGCCACCGATCATCCTGTTGTAGCTGCATATATAAATATTAATCCGCAGTCGCATAATCAGCCGGCGCTCTCGCGTCTCGTCGGGAATGCGTATACATACATTATAATATAAAGCGTACGCCGATCGGGCTACGGGCCAGGCCGAACAAACATAGTGGCTTTCTTGTAATTAGAAATTTATGCACTAGTTTGCCGACGTGTTATTCAAATGTGACACTATGCTCCGTATATACAAACACTTGTGTCTGCGGAGCCGCGCATCGCGTCGCAATATTTATAACCACAGAGACGCGACTCATTAATTATGGTGCTAATGGAGTCCAACGATTCACTTGTAAAACCATTCGACGTTCCTTCAAATACACAAATCTTTTGGCCCGACATGATTTCGAACAAGAAAAGATTTAAGCAACATGAAAAAGTGCGCATCCGCGCCTGTGTTTCGTTGATATTTCGTTTTTTTTTCTTGTCTTGATTCTTCTTTTTTTTTTTTTTTTTTTTCTTATTTCAAGA
>JABFPN010006257.1:0-11834 GCA_022817305.1 Leptoteleia sp. ZL-2020 | reverse complement strand
TTTTAGTAAACTGTTCAATAATTGGTTTATGAACAACATAGGCAATGGGTTAGCGACACTGATGAATAGCGACATCCAACGGAAAAAACATAAAATAAAATGTTTGCCAAAAATTAGAATTCAGTTTGTTAAAATGTGTAATCCCTGGTTTCTTAATTTTTAATATTCTTTTCTCTCCGTGTACATGTTCCAATTTTTACTAAAGTACTTTCCATTCAAACATTATAAATTATGAATTAAAATATTACAAAAAAAAAAAATTCTTTCACAAAATATTGACTATCAAAAATAATTAAGAAAAGAAGTAGTAAGAGTTTGCAGAATAACATTTTAATTAAAGACTTTTCGGTTGGCAATTTGCCAATATCAAAATGTACTCCTTTTTAGATTGTTTTCGCGTGGCGTCAATTATTTATGAAGCGTTCAAATTAGTCCGTCAGACGACGCATTGGGACAACCGAGCGAACCGATAATTATGCCAGGCGGCTGTCCGCCGCCTATCGATTCAGTTTAAGTAATCAACAAAAATAACCCAATTTAAATGATTCAAGTGCAGACCGAGTCGGTCCGATCCCTTAATATAATCTCTCGACGAGCCAAGGGGTCGATATCCTGGACACCTTTTATAAATAATCAAAAGAGCCGTACAGCTGCTCGACTTAATGCATTTTTATCTAAATAAAAACCCACCTCGCGATCAGCATGACAAAAAGAAAGGAAAATAAAGAGGAAGGGGGAAGAAAAAAAAGTAAGCATCGTACGTTATGTAAACATCGTTTCCTTGGAATATCTACTTCTGTTTAAACATGCAGCATTATCGCACGGCAAGTTCGCGTTATCTCGGTTATATGTTTTAGATAAAAATCCCGGTTTATAATATGAATTTCTTTGCGTGATGTAAATTTAAGTTTAAATATGTATTCCTTTAAGGTTAAAAGATCAATTTCGATGGTCAACTCGGAGTTGACATAACCTCCTTGATAATAGAATTCTGTAAATATATTATGGGAAAATAATTAATTTAAAAAAAACGTAATGTTGGTCAAAAGTTAAACGTATTTAGAATATTTTTTAATTAATTGTTATGTGTTGTAATTTTTTTTGGAACTCTTTTTCATGGAACTAAAATCTAACCACTTAATGGTTGATGAAAGGAATTTTAAAAGATTAAATGATTGGGCAGTTTACAAACAAGTTAGGTGACATTTAATATGAATTTCGCGATTTAAGTAAAGTTAAGTAATTGGAAATTAAGATTATTCCTGTCCAAGGTGAGGAATATTCAAATTGTGAAATGACTCGAGAAATTGTAATGCTAAAATCACGATTAAAGTTTCAAGTTCATTAGTCCCTGATAAAAAGTGCACAATAGAATTGTACTGTAATTAATTTTCCTCTTATACGGAGAACGAAGTCGAGGGGGGGGAGGGGAGGGGAGGAAAAAATGATTATACTGCTTCATAAAGCGAGCACCGTTTTCTATACGACCTATTTAGCGTAAGTTCTTAAAAGAGGTTGTGAGAATGATTAAAACGGTACGAGCCGATACAGCTAAAATTTTTATAAATTTCACACTTTTTACCAAAATAATTCATTTAATAATATATTAGATCAGTGGATTAAAAATTTATTTTTTTTATGCTTTATACAATTTGACATTCCGTTTATGTATTTTTAGTAAACTGCTTTTAAACTTATTAAATAGTGACATGTAATGGATAAAAATATAAAAAAAAAGAAGTGTCATAAAAATTGAATTTACCAAAATTTTGAAATCCATTGGTACCTAAATTTTAATATTCCCTTTTTCTTTCTATAAAATTTATAGTACCGTCGCGTGGTAGTGTCGCAGGGAAAGAGTTTTATTTTTTACAAATAAAACAATTCCCGAAATGAGTACCCATCCAAACCGCTCCATTTACATTTTGTTAATGTACCGAAAAACAAACACAACGGACAATTAAACCCAACGCATTATTACAAAGTGGACAAAAATAGTAAAAAAAGGATAGAAATTGAAATAGAAGTATCAAGAGCCCACATATTGCCACGCGTTATCATTACCCCGCGCGTTCGTCTGTCCTCTTCTCGCGCGCTTTAAGCACCCGGAGAAAACGGCGCGTCGCTTCGGGCGTGACGAGAGAGCGGTCATCAATCACCGGTCTCTCCCCTCGGCGCCCCGCGAAAACACCGCGGGGGGAAAGGGTTGGTATCGCGCAGATGCTAGCCGTCATTAACGCCGGCTCTTCTGCCGCCGCAAAACATTCTCCCTCCTCTCCCGCCAACCATCTATCTCCATCTATCTATCTCTCTCTCCCCTATCGCCAACCCCCCACCGCCTTTCCTTCCGTTTATTTCCGTCGCACTCGCTCCTTCCGGCCGCGACAAGGACGGGGATACCGAAAGCGCGCGGTGCGCGCCATTGCGGGCCGCGTGCGAACATGTGCTAACGATTGCGCTCCGCAACTAACAGTTCACGAGTCATTAAAACTCTTGAAAAGTTCAAAGCTATTCCTCGGAATTGAAGCGCGCCGAGCCGGCGGTGTCAGTGTACTCCGCCGGAACAGATGTTTCTTATCCGGCGCTTCCGTCATTTCTGCCTCATTCTTCTTTCCTCCTTTTTGCACCGCACTTTTTGCAAGCTTATTTGCGATATTATAAGGGCCGCGTTGTGCGCGCTGCTTCGAGCGGGGGGGGGGACCGTATTCGAGGGGGAGGGGGGAATCGTTTCGTTGTTGGTTCAAGTGAAATGTCGATGGATGGCCAACGCGGAGTTGACATAACCTCTTTGGTGTCACTTATCAAATGGCGTTTCTTCTCCGTGTACAATTTGGACAGTTAAATAATTTTATAATGCCAAATTAGTTAATTTTTTATTAAAAATTGACATTTTTTTTCTCTCAGTGTAACAAATTTATACTTATATAAGATATTCCCGTGTCTTTCAAAATACAAAAACAATATTACAATTTTGTTCTTAAAATATTTACATATACAGCTTACTTACATTGATTTTTTCAAAAAAAAGTTTTAATCTTTAGTTCCATTAAGTTTTACTTGGTTCATTATAAAATAGAAATATGTACGCCCTCTGCAACTCTACCGGTGAATTGAACGCACCCACATTTTTCTCAATATTCTACCAACAATTGCAATATATATATATTTATAAAAAAAATTGTTGTTTTGTAATTTAAACCAGAGTCGTACTTTAAATTGTCGCGTTAGTACACAAAGGTGATAAATTGCAAACGATTTGATACATAACACAAAGGAACGAGAATGAATAAACAATAAATTATCGTGCATTTAACATTCTATTATAACGGATATATAATAAAAGTTACGGGCAGCTTCGTCAATGGAGAAATAACAGGGCCGATTATGAAACGTATTAACATGTCAGTGGGCGGGGATAAAACTCGCGGGCAATTGTACGAAAAAAGAAGAAAAAAAAAGAAAAAAAAAAGAGAAAGATACCTTGCAAATGGATTTCTCAATAGTGGCAAATGGAGCACTGACAAGTGAAACCTTTTTTCCAAAAAAGTTTATATTTTGTTTCAAAAAAAAAAACAATATATAAACAAACTTTGTTTTTCTTTTGTATTTACATCCATTCTCGCGTCCTTTGGACGTAAACAAACAATATTATTGTTGTCTTTTATCCCATTAATTTGACCTTCCGAATGTTTCCAAACATCGCTTATTCATCGGCGACAATTTTCCCGTTTACGTCGCGAGCGCCACGGCAGATTAACCCGTTTTCCATATTTTTCCACGGTACGCGCGAGCTCATTTACCGCGGCTATTGTCGCGCCGTCACACTTTCCCACAAGTTTTTCCATCAAAAAATGGCGCGCTCAATTAATGCCCGCGAACTTTGCTGAATTATTCCCAAGAGTTGGCGGCCACGCGTGTCGGATTGTTTAAGCCCCGTTAATAAGTAAAGTTTAATTCGATACCGTATAGTGACGGGGGTTAATGGCTCAAGTTCGAACATTAAATTGACGATCAATTATTCGTGCATTTAATTATCGGTCGAATTTCGTCGACGCAAAAGTGACGCGGTGCGAAATGATGTTAAACCGTATTTCCGCGGAATTAATAAATATCGCCGCGCGGGATGCGCGTCACGTTTCGGGCGTCGAATCGCAATTGAGGGGAATAATATTTTAACGCGATTCGGATGATTTAGCATATGGGTTGGCACGGAAAAGGAAACATTTGATACGCGAATGGAAAGCTATAAATCTAAATATGAATCACACTTTTTTTCCGGGGGGAGGAAAAAAGTGACAAAAAAAAATGGAGGTATATAAATTGTAGGAGGAGTGAGGAGCCTTATAGGAAAAATGTGGGACACTGGTATGAATTTGGAAATAATAATAAATATTGGACATATTTCGTGAATGGAAAAATTTTATTCTTTGGAATGTAAAGCTGGGCGTTATTATAATAATAAGAAGTTGAATTATAGTTTAAAATTGATAAAGAGCCGAGTACTGGCGCGGTATTGGTAAGCGTTGGGCAACCGTTGGCCCAGTTCTGGGGTAAAAAACCAACTAATGGACGGTAGAGATGCCAATTCTGGGAATATTATAATAAAAAATTGATTTATAATTTAAAATATATTATAAATATTATAGATAAGGGATTGTACATGAAGTTTAAAAATTGCAAAATCACATTATATACTTAATGATTATTTATTAGATTGTTATTATAAAATTTGGTTCGTTCAAGAATTATATTTAACGAGCCTTGGGAAATATTAAAAGCCTCGTACTTGCAAGAAAATTTCAATTCAACCAAATCACTGTTACCTGTTCGACAAAACCTGTTTCATTTGCTTAAATCAAAAGTACCGTAACTTACGCATTAGACGCTTCTGTAAATATTTTTTTCACTTGTTTTGCAATGCCATTTATCTTGGACTGTCTCTAAAATGAGCATTCTGTACTTTTTCAATGTAGAAAAAAAAGCCAGAAGTAAACTTAGAAATTGGTACAATTTTTCACGAGCAACTTATTAGCGATTGAACTCTTAAATTATCAAAATTTATTGAGACATTTCAACAAAAAATTTGTAAAATGTAAATCGCGCAATCAAATGGTACCAAAAGTATATGAAGCGTTCTATTTGAAAAATTGAAAAAGTAACTATGCACTCACCAGTGTGATCATTGTGACGATGACTTCTGACATAAGAGGGCGCTGTCTGACGCTCCTGCATGTCCCAATAATTTCTGGCGCTACCAAAATTGTTGAACCTTGGCTGCTGCGAAGGCGAGGTTTGCTTGCAAGGCAGCCTGGCCATGGCAGTCGTCATTGTTTCTGAAATTCGTGAAGGACTGCTACGAACAATTAATTCGTCAGGCGTATCCTTAATTTGTTGCGCCGACGCTTCAGCCCCATTTCGGCGATTTACTGCTCACTTCCTGCAATTACAAAGGAGAAAAAAAATTCTATCAAATCTATCAAGCGTGTAAGTCAACAATTTTTGCTCATACTTTTATTATCATTTGTCAAAAGTTATAATTTTATTAAGGTGAACCTTAGTAAAAATGAAACATATGGTCCATATATGGTCCTTATATGTTTCAACAAATTCATATGAGGAAATAAAAAGTTAATATATGGATAGGTTTTTCCTTAGTCCATATGTGGCCATATATGGTCGATATATGGCAATAATTGATATAATATTCTAGCTATATATGGTTGCAATAAGTTCCTTATATTGAAATTAATTATTGCCAGATATCGATCATATATGGTTATATATGTTAAACATGTATGGACCACATATGGACCACATATGGCCATACATGGATTAAGGAAAAACATATATAGTCTATTATGAAATTGTTAAAAACATATGGATCACATATGGACCACATATGGACCATATATGGCCATATATGGATTAAGGTCAAACATATACGTCCATGAAATTGTTAGAACATATATGGACCATATGTTTCATTTTCAATAGGGTTAATTGTTTACTCTTAAAAAGATTTAATATTAGATTAAACCAAGCAGTCTTTCATTTAAATTTTAAACATTAAATTAATTTAATGCAATATAAAGCGAACGACGGAAATTATTTTCAAACGAAACACTAAGGGCTTGAAGAACGACGACTGAAAAGTCGACCTTCGCTGGATACATTTTTACAGTTATTTCTCGGTATGGTATTTCAAATAATAAAAAAAAAAAAGAAGTCCATCTCTATAAATTTCTATCGAACGATTCGTAAGCGTAAACAAAATCTGGAATTGCACCACCCTTAAAACTGTCAAAAGCCATTTTCGACCTCATCAAACTCATTCCACTTTTACCCACCGGGTAGCCTCGCTGAACCTAAGCGCATCGGGCGATATCCGGACCTTTCGTCGCGCAGATATCCTTTGTCCGTTTAATTGGAATGTCGCTTGTGCGAGCGCAATTGCGCGAGGATTGTTCTTTCGTTTTTCACGGCGAGTGAAACTCCGCGGGAGGAACTGCGCTTTTATCGAAGCCAACGCGAAAATCAAACCAGCAAGAGTCGTGGGGGGAATATTTCAATCTCGGTATTTATTTCCAACAATTATTGGAGTTTAATATCTATGAATGATGTAGGTATATAAAATTCACGACAATGATGAACGATGGTATATTAGTCAAATAATACGTAAAACACTTTATTCGAATTTTGGAATAATGATTTGTCAGGAAAATTAAAATTATATTGACGATGGGATCAGTAAAAACATATGAAAGATTATAAATTTTAAAAATATATATTTAATGTTATTAAGAAAGTGTGGCGATTAAACGTTAATATTTATTGGAATATTTTTTTTATAAATCAATATATAAAATTATCGCATATATGGGAACCTATATAAATTTGTTTTTCATTGGGAAATCAATTATTACCATATAATGACCATATATGGATTAAAGAAAAACATGTATGCTCATATATGAATTTGTTTTATTTATGTGAAATTGTTAAAAGATATATAGAGCATATATGGACCATATGTTTCATTTTTACTAGGATACCTTTTATAATAACACGGGAATATTTGTTTATTTATATTATTCTCTATAACATGATAGTTATTTTTCTTTTTAGTATAAGGAAAAAAATGTTACTAAAGAATAGAACCCGTTACCTAACACTTTCCAGTTACGCGATTTACCACGATTCCACGCTGCCACCCGAACCAGTGCGATAAAGAGGCGTGGCCAAAGTAGCGGCGCGGAGTGGTGGTAAAAGCCGCGACACGTGACCACGAGTTAACGATTTCTATACCTCAGTAATATTATTAATAATGTTTTTATTAATTGTATTACGCCACATCATAGAAAATTAATATAAAGACACCCGTATCCCTGAGCTGTTACGAAAAAAATAATAAATACTATCAATTAATTTCCCGTAAAATACAAAAATAACGATGAAGAGCAAGAAATAACGAACATTAATCGACAACGAATGATAAACGTCCGGGACTTTTCGGTGGATTACGGGAATTTCGAGGGGGGAGGGGGGGGGATACACGGAAATTTCACAGGGCCCCGATCGGTTATTAGTTTTTATTGGCGTAAGATTGCCGTTTTCTTCGGCGGTTAAAGGAGCAAAGCGACTTTAAACCGCTCGTTCCGGGGGACGAGCAGGTCCGAACAGATGGAGGGGGAGAAAAAAAAAAGGTGGCGTGCCTTCCTCGGGGGCACATGGACGAGAGCACACGCGCGCAAGCCGAGCGATCGCACGAAATGCCGGGCCGGGGAATCCTGCCGGTGCGCGCCCGATCAACGGGATCCCGCGGCTTCGGCGCGTAAATAACTTGTGTACACAGGCGCGCGTAACCCAATTTTCGCGGCGGCCAACGTCTGGCGGCGCGAGCGCCTCGACGCGGCCACGAAATTTTTCACGAGCGTAATTATTGCGTTACACTTACGCGCGCCCAAATCCCTCGTTCCAGATTTTTCGACAAGGAAATTATCCCACGTATTGTCGTTGCTTTTATCCCTTCTCTTTTTTTTTCTTTTTCTTCTTTTTTTTCTTACAGCGACGTTCGAGAGATGAAATTTCGGGCTTAAGAACGCTTTACGAGCCTTTGTTTTTCGGACGATTTTCATTCACGATTATTTATTTGTTCGTAAAGGTAATAAAAAAGGAGTTTTATATAATGTTGGTAATACATTTTGATGGGTACTATTTTTATTAGCAAATTGAAAGCGCTGTAAAATGTAAATTTAATGTAATGAAAGTACTGAGAATTTATTGGAAAATAATTTGATATAAAAAATAATTTGATTTTTACATAAACAAATTGACATTCAAAATCATAAACATTTACTGAGATAGATTAAATTACATTTAGTAATATAATTAAATATAAATTTAATTAAAGATTGAAGAAATTAATTTTAATAATTAATCATTTTTTGTAAGTAAAATTTGTTGTAATGGACCACGTTTGACATTTTAACGCTCATAATGAAGAGGACAAATTTTATCGCAATGTCAATGAAAAGGATAAATGAACGGTCTATTTGTTTGTAATAAAATGAACGATTTATTGATACAAATAAAGCTAATGAAATGGAACTTTTTCGATTAATTTTTTGAGCCGAGCTTTTATCCTCGAGGATGTTATATAAATTTGTGTACCTATTCGGATCAAGTTTCGTTAATGAACAAAAAAAAAAGAGGGCACAAAAGAGAGAGAGAGAGAGAGAGAGAGAGAGAGAGAGGGAGAGAGAGAGAGAGAGAGAGAGAGAGAGAAGGTTAGTCTGAGTGTTTTTTTTTGTGATTACAGCGAGTTTATGCGATCAATTTTTTTTTTCTGCCTGAAAAGCAAATTATTCGATAGGAAAGAAAGTTTTCCGACCAGAATTAAACGACAAAACGGAGATACACATTTCACTCGACTTAAATGTGCACAAAAAGCACAATTGAAATTTCAAATTACGCCAATTTATCTTTATAATTATTTCCGGAGCTCGCGCATTCCAAGTGGAACTGCGTGGGGTAACGAAAAATAAGCATGATTTGCATTTGCTCGCAAAGGGTAAACATCTACTGTGCACATAATTACACCAATAAAAATAACACATCAAAGAAGTTGTTTAATAAATTTAAAAATGAAGAAAAATTGAATGATGGACGTATATAATTTTATTATTGTTGTTTGTACATCTATTTTATCATATTTTGTTTATAAAGTGTCATTTTCAGGGAATAGAATTCGTTAATTTAGTCACTAGTCACGTGTTTTACCACTAGTCTACATTTCTTTGTAGCAAAGAATGCTGAAAAATGCTGAAAAACGTTCAAAAACGCTAAAAACTTTTCAGTATTTTTCAGTTTTTTCAGCTTCTTTTAGCAGTCTTTTCCAGATATATATGATACCAAAATTTTACTGTTTTGGAATAACGAGTTCAATTCCTCGACAAAAATACTTTTCTAAAACTCCATCATTTTATAAAATAATATAAAATGCCAATATACACAAAACCTAAAAATAGTTAGTAATTACTAACAAATCCCACCAAAATGTACAATAATTAATTAGGATCCCATACAACTTTTATAGTTAAAAAAACGAAAGAAGAAAAGAAAAATGTCTGGGAAAAAAAACTGGCAGCGAAATTACCAAGGATCGAGCTTGCATTTCAGAGAAAGGTTGCAAGAGTTGTCTCGAGTGTAAGGCAATAAAACTGCCCACTTTCGTCGTTTATTCTCGCGACAAAAATGGAGGAAAAGGAAAAAAAAAGAAGCACACGCACACGCGGGCCGAGAGTTTCTTGCACTTGAGACTGCGCTGGCTTAGCAAAAAGTCAATTCCGGTACCGTCAGTCAGCGAGTCTGATAGTCTGCCGCGGACTACGCATACATTATAAACCGCGGCCGTACGTGTCTCGTGACTCCGCGGCGCGCAACACACTTTGACTGCCGTATGCGTGATACCTTCATATTTCCCATAACACATATCGGCCCATCGGAGCTCGGCGCTATCGCCGCGGCGCATTAATCTGCCATCTCGAGGGTTCGTTTAAAAAAAGAATAATTACGCCCGTGAAAAAAAAAAGAAAAATTTATCTCGAGTCCCGATAAGTTGAGATAAGACGTTAATTATGTATCAAGTAGCCATTTTAATTAATATTTTATATATAACAATAAATAATCGGCAGTGAAAATACAAGCTGGTTCTCTGAAACAAATTTCCTTTCTCTGAACCAAATAATTTGGTTCGTATATGATCAAGCAAAATTTTGGTACAGAGAAACAAAGAAATTGGTTTGAAAGCGTTATTTTGAGACAATTAAATTATGTTATTTGCAGTAAATAAATATTTTGCTTGGTGTAATGAAATAATGATTTATTGGAATATTAAAATTTTTAGTTCAAGAAGAAAGTAATGTCTCTTTTCTCTTTAAAACCAAAAAATGAATACTAGGGTGCAGTAATTAAGAAATCATTTTCTTAAATATTTATAATTAAAAGACAATTAATAAATAATTGATTTGCAATAGCCGAAAGTTGTAAAAAAAAAAATTACTTCGGGTAAACAAAAGGTTTATTTAATATAATATAACTCTTCGTTAACTCCAACTAAAAGATATTAACTAACTTTAGCTTTTTAGTTAAAAAAATCCTCATTATATTCTCAGTGGCATTGCATCGCATTGCACCAGTTTTTAATCCCCGATCAATACGATTGATTTCATTCAATTTCGCAAGCGCGCAATTTTGGAAAACCTGAAAATTATATAAACGCCGTTGTGGGGTGGCGCAGTCGTACTTTTGCCAGCATTTTCTTCTTTTTTTTTTTTATATCGTACATCCGGTCATTAAACCGGCTTGTCCTTCTTGTTGCAGAACGCATGGCTGGCCCAACAGCGGTTAACCCAAGATCCCATTCGATAACAATAATAACAACGTTGATTACGGATCAGGTGAAAATTACAATATAAGACGATAAATTGACGCAAATTAGGGAACAATTTATTTGCTTTCTTGGAAGTCGTTGAAGGTGGCCGTACGGGGGAGGGAAAACTTGGTTAACGAGGCGATTTACTAAAGGGAAGTTGTGTGCGCTCGGGGTATCCGTAGGGACCACCCTTGGTGAGTTTCAATTAACTTCATCGTCATTGATTGTCCCCGATTATACCTATCCCCGTGGGGAGGGGAGAGGGCGTTAAATTCAATCTGAGCGGTCACTCGTGCTTAAATGTAACTATGAATTATGATACGCGGGGCAATAAATTACAATTTCTTTTTGAAGTCTCGTCGAAACGGAGGCTAAAGTGGTGAAAAATTGCCGCAAGGAAAGGTGAATTGAGGGAACGATGAAAAAAAAAGAAAAAGAAAGGAATAAGGAATGAGTTTTGATTAATCTGCGAGCCGGAGGAATTATGTAAAATTAAGTGGCAGACAAGTGGCTTATGGACGGAGAAGTGTTCGATTGTAGGCGAGGTGGAGGAAATGAGTGGAAATGTGAAAAAAAAAAGATGGAGAGGCTTTTGCATTGTACATGTTTATGCTTTTCGATGTTAAGATATCGATCAGATTATGCAAAATGTTCGGAACTTCGTAATTAAATTTTCATACTTTTATTATCGTTACTTGTTGAGCCAAATTTAATCATAAAGAAGTATGAAAGTATGTATCTCTTATGGTTCATATATACTGAGAAAAAAGTTGGGATAAAAATTATTATACTAAATGTAAAAATGGGGACAAATTACAATTCTTGTGATATTTAAAATACATTTTAAAAGAGATTATCAGTATTGTACAAGTTGTTATGGTACAGTATAATAAAAATGTTC
>JABFPN010006256.1:0-11838 GCA_022817305.1 Leptoteleia sp. ZL-2020 | reverse complement strand
AATTATTATTCTGTAAATGCTGATTTGATGCTTGCAATTGATTCAGCATATTTTTTAGACATGGGAAAATTGTATTCAATTAAAAAGTCTGAATTTTTAAATCAATTTTAAGCGAATTTAGGGACCGCGTTTTTTTTACACCTAAAAAACGCGGTCCCTAAATTTGCTTGAAACTAATGATAAAAATTCAGTTACATCATTGGTAAATAATCTCCCAGGTTGAGAAAATGTGCTGAATTAACAACATCAATTAATTCTCATTCATTTTAATAAAAACGAATAACACCCTAATCTAGTAATTAACGCTTACGGCATCATCTTAAGCAGTTTTGTTGAACACTGTTGAACGCTTCGTTACTAACTTCAAGTGCGAGCCCCGGACCTAGAATTCTCCACACTGTATATAAGTTCTGTACTAAATACTAATAAACTTGTTTGTCAGTACTGTGGCAATACTGGAATGACAACGTTGGCTGAAGTATGGTCCAGTTAGCCAGAATATATTTGGTACTGGCATACTTTAATGTAATGAAAATTTGCATAATTTCATTCCACAACAGGTTTTATTATAAACCAGTATTTTAATGTTGAAAATTCATGTTTTTTTTTATAATTTTTTGAAGTATACTAGTGCACATTTAAATATCTGTAATTAAGATAGTTTTTTTAAATTAAATTTTTTTTTTAAATTACTTATTGAAGAAAAATGTTCTTTAACCATCGAAATATAATTGGGGTGCCTATAATAAGTTGTCCAACTCAGAATGAATATAATGAGTATAAGTTCCTTAAAAACACATATCTTTAAATATATTATAAAATAACAATTAATTTAATAAAAACGCAACATACGTTTTAGAATTTAAACAATTTTAAACTTGTTTAATTTTTGATGTGCGTTACGTTTTTCTTAAATTAATTTTTATTTTACAATATATTAAAAAATATGTATTTGTTATGTTCATTCTGAATTGGCCAACGTGTGACATTTCGCCTTAAGTCGGACAACAGAAGACAAACTTCGAAACAGAAAAATGTTGGAAAGCAGATTTGGTTACTTATCTTTCTTCATCATTGCACATAATATATTATTCTATTATTATTTCAATAATCACTTCAATTTGTCATCTGTGGTGTTCCGAGTAAACGAAAACCAGTTGAAACCATTAGAACTATCAACGTCGGAAACGCATTTCTTTAACATTCCTGAATGAAATGACATTATTTTAATCGGTCGTGCCAGTTTAATGGCACTTCGTGTGTAACACAGTTTAACTATGTAACAAAGCAATAGGTTGAAACCGATAAAATGAATATGACAGAATTTGAATTGGTTGGAAACAGTAAAATAAATAATGCGTACATGTGAATCTGGAACAACCAATTCAGCCTTTGAAATTTTTACATGAAATGTCATTGACTGGTTTTAACAATTAAGGAGTACATAAATGTAATAGTTGAAATGTTAAACTTGTTATAAAGTAATTTCATTTGGTTTAAACCATTTAAATTGTCTAACTAAGTACCGTAAATGTTAAATTAAACGAATGAATTGGAAATAACCCATTCAAAATCTGCGTCTTAAATGGTAATTAATAATTTGATTTCTACTTTTACTTTTCTCTGTTAAGGTGAAGAGTCAGTTGGTCAGCAGCTCGAGATGAGGATAACCTTAAGAGTGGTATATGTCTTTAAATGTATTGTGAAATGGGGGTTCATTTGGGAGGGGCGCAACGTGCGTCGGTGGTTGGACAGGTTTGGAGTGTTCTGAATTGGTTTTTGTGTGTTACGGCTCTTCTCAGAGAGCTATCTTTTGGAAGTGGTTTCATCAACTATTTAGATGTTTGTTTCCAGAGGATAGCTCTCTGAGAAGAATTGCAATGTGTGGGGACTAACTTTGAACATTCTAAATTTGTTTGACTTTTGGCGTGCGTTGCGTTTTTCATAAATCTATATTTACTTTGCAATATATACATATAAATACTACTAACGTAGCTTTTGAGGACACTTTTTCCAATAAAGTGTCGCTTTCGGGGACAAGTGTTGCATTTAAGGACGGTCCTCAAATGCACCACGATGTAACGTTGCATTTGAGGACGCTTTTTTCCATCACGCTCCTGGGGCCCGGGTGGTAAGTTTAGTTAGATTTTAAAAAAATTTTGGCGGGGTAGCGTAGCCATGTAATCCAAAAAAAAATATCCATAACCAAAAATGATTTTTGGATTGGTCAATTTTGAATTTCCCTCCCAAATTTGAAAATTATTTGAATTTGAAATCTTAAGTGAAGTATCAAGATAGTGAGAAATAGGGCGAGACCTCAAATGCACCGAACGTAGCAAATATATATATATATATTGTTTTTAAAGTTATCCTCATTTTGAGTTGGCCAACTATTGACGTTTCACCTTAATTGGTTACAACCTATTCAACAAGAAATTATTAAAATGCGTATTTCGCGCATTCACTGATTTCAAACAATAAAGAAACGCAGTTGAAAGCAATTCAAATTTTTTACTGGTTTCAATCGGTTTTCGTTTACTGGGTTGTTGGAATTAAATCTGCTTCCCAATATTTTTTGTTTTAATGTTGGTTGCCTATTTCCAACTTATTATATTCCAATTTATTATAAGCACTGTATAATTAAATCTGTATATTGAAATCCAACGAAAGCACAGTACTCACAAAAGTCTGTTCAATTAAAAAAAAATCGACTAGTACTATAGCATCGGCGAACCACAGAATTTGTTGTCATTCGTCCTTTCGGGAACGTTGTGCAAATGCGTTATCAGCCACTACTGGACCAAGCTTTGGGTCGTTTGTTAACATCGGAAATTTCACACGAGAATGTTTAAGAGAATACGATGTAGTTTTTTTATGTAAAGAAAGTACACAAAATTTATCAAGTGAAAACTTATTTTTACAGTGTATAAAAAGTACTGTCCAAAACATGACTAAGACAGAATTAGTACAACATTTATGATTTTAAATAAAGTAATTATAGCAATGATTAATTAATTTATTTATTAATATGCTGATTTTCAGAATAAATTTCGGGGATGGTATAATAGTAAGGATTGGGTGTATTATTTCTATAAGCAATTTTCTGATGTAAGTAAACCACAAATCATATAATGTACTAAATTATTGCATAATATTTTAAAATATTTATATTTAACTAAACACAAACTGATTTCATATTCAATATGTTATATATAATCATTTCCTATCTCACACAAAAACTTGCATATAAAAATCTTAACTGAAAATTAGCTTGTATTAATAAAATTTTAATATGTAAATTTAACTCTAAAATTAAATAAATTGTCCCAAAGTACTTATAAATACAAAGTGTTTATACCGTCAAATAATAAAATAATCTTATTTTCAGGATAATTTGAAGTCGATTCTAGGGTGCCTCTTTGGTCAAATTAAAACATTTTTAGTAAATATCATTTTTATTTCTTACATAAAATTAAAAGTTTTGATATATACAACAAATTTTTATTTGGTATTACCGAATTGTTAAATACTAATTGAATAGAATAATGAAATCTAAATTTCACCTCATTGAAAAAATTCACTTGTGGAATTTTCTTAAGGCATTGCCACATTTATTGATTGTTTTGTTCATTGCAGTAGAAAAACATTTTTCTTTCATTTTATAATTGTAATTGGAGGAAAAATTTTAACAATGTAAAGTTATATTAAGACATATCTTTAAATATTATAAAAAAAATAATTTAAGAAAAATGCACGTTGTTGAAAGATTGATTTACGTTGAGTTTTTCTTACGTTAATATTTATTTTATACTATATTTAAAGATATATATTATTATGGAGATTACGTTCATTCTGAGTTGGCCATGGAGTGGTATTTCACTTTAATTATAATATTTTATACACATGGAGTCTCATTAATATATTTTTCTTTTTATAGGATCAATTTAATAAAAGTTTCGAGAATTTGACATCACATAACAATGTAAGTTACGCACAGAAAACATATAGTATTGATCACAATCATAGATCATTTTCGTAATAACTACAGAATTTTTATTACAGTTTCCTATAAAAAATGTTGATATTAAACGGAATAGAACGACATTCAAACTGAAAATCCGTTCAGTTAGAAAATAAAAAATATATCCAGACAGAATCTTAACAAATATGGCATGTTCCAACTTGAACAATTTCTTAAATTGAAAAAGGATGTATCTATATGAATACACTAAAAGAGAATTGTTGAATAAATGGTAATCTTATTTCGTAATTACAGAACATAACGGACAAAGTCAAAAAAATCCAATAAAAATTTATAAAATATAGACATAATAAGTATTATGATTTTCCACTTTATTTTTCTTCACTTTACTTAAATTTAAAAATTCTTCAAGCTGGAACATGCCAATAGTGTAGTTTTTTTCTATTAAACTAATTATTTTATTAAAATTAATGAGCTTTGTGGGGAGTACACATTTTTATACAATGTTTTGCTCACTATTTGAGAAATGGAATTTGTTTAAATGACGGACTCTAATTATTTCGGTCATTTTTCATCGTCAATCAGTGACAATCGTGTTTTGTATTAACAAAACATCCCTGGTTCAAAGAATACATAGTTTCGACCCCAAAAATTCGAGCTTGAAACATTATGGAAAATACAATTGAAATTTTGGATACGGTATATGAAATCTCATATAATATTGTTCTTGAAACATCACAATTGTCCCTGATACTAAAATAATAGAGATTCACAGTGTTTTTGGTTTCTATCGGAAGAAACAACATAAAGTTTCGTCTTCAAAAGTTGAGCCTAAAACACTGTGAAACTCTACTATTTTAGTGCAAGGGACAATTATGATGTTTTAAGAATAATATTATATGAAATTTCATATATATTATTCGAAATTTCGGTTGCATTTTTCACAATACTTCAAGCTCGAATTTTTGAGGCCGAAGCTTTTATATTCTTTGAACCAGGGATATGAAATATTTAAAATCATTTTGCGCCGAATCCGGAACATTTCATACAGACTTAATAATATATAAACTTCGAATATGATCTTTTATTCTTTGTACACAAGTGCTGCGCGATCTGGTGCAGTATAGTAAATTTTGAGATGATTTTTACAATAATTTTTAACAGTCTATTTTCGGTTGTATGTTTGTATTTATGAAATTATTAATATTGAAACGTTATTACAGAAGCTGTTCACTTATATCCTGGAGTTAAATAAAGTGAGTATAAACATGTACAAATAAGTTTTTTTTGCACACCTTCACCCGAAGTAGCCTATCTCGTCCTATGCAGAAGCACTCGAAATAGGCTATTAAGGCCCTAAGGAAAATAGCAGGCACGAAGAAAAATTTCGAGCTCCCTCGTCAAGCGTCGAACCAAATATACTGTTTTCATTTGTTTTAAAAGGTTTCGAAAGGCCACTTCGTATTCAAAGCCGAAACAAACCGAGTGTCAATTGTTTTTTCAGTTGTACTTTGAACGATATCTTCTCGCTGTTGTATTAGTATAGTAAAATTAAACAGAAGTACAGTAAAATGTTTCCTCAGTGAGGAAAAATCTTGTCGTTTAAACATTTATAAATAAAATGACACTGACTCCGTGAATATAGCAGTGATATATCACCTTAAGAATATTAGTAATATTTATTATCTTTATTATTTAGTAATTTTATTTTCCCTCCGTACAGGACAACTTCGTTCTCATTATATTTATCCTTTGCCTCAATGTCATATGTAACATAATATGTATTTTTATCTTTTCAGAATGAAGTAAATGCTATTTCGACAACTGTTAAAAAGCATATAGAAGAAATAGGTAATCATTTGAATTTTATTATATCCTATGTTAAACCAACAAAAGTATAATATTATAATAACATAAAAATATTATATATATTAATAATAATATTTACCTTATAGATACATATCTAAATGACCTAAACTCGATGTATTTGTACTACCAAAGAAGTAAGCAATAGCCATACCCACAATCATATCTACAGCCATATTAACAGCCATATCCACAGTAATAATATTACCAAGGCATAAAGAGGAATAAAAAATTATTTAATCGATAAATTATTTAGAAGGTTCACTTTTATTGCCCTTGAGTTTTATAAATTTTCTTCTACTTTAATTGCGGAAACTTGAGGATGTTTAGTCGCATGGAATTACAGTGCTATAAGTTAATTATTATATTTAACGTAACTAATAACGAAGACAATATAGTGAAATGAATAATAGTAACAAAAAATACAAAAATGATAAAGATTTTTTTTATGACAAAGAGAAATATTTTTTTTTTCTTAAATTAATTTTATTCCGAATAACTGAATAGTATGTCATTGCTGTTTTCATAATCTGGAAAGAAAATTAAATTAAATTAATTTAACACAATAGTAGAATAATGTAGATAGCTACCAAAAATAATTATAAATTAATTATTGTGGCACACTTATAATGGAGTACCCTAATAGCAGAGAAAATTTTTGGTACATTCTGAAAATATTCTGAATATATCAAGGAAATGTTCTATTGTCCGGCTCTAGGAATATTTCTGGTGTATTCTTGGTGATTCTTGCTCTTAGGGTATATTAATATTATAAAAATATAAGCTGTGTAGATATAAAAAACGTAAAGACATGAATAAAAAATAAACAAGTAAATAAATGTATAAATGATGGAAGGAAAAATGTTACTAATTTTTTACATCAGTAAACTGGTAAAATGAAAAATATCGTATTTTTCCAGCAGACAGACACAGCGCTTTTTGGCTTCTTAAAATAATCATTGCAAGTTTCCTTTGGTCATTAATTGGAAATTTATACCAAGCTGTCTCGAACAGAGCGTCGCAAATTTTAAGACTCTGCAAAAAATATAAAATGTCACGAAAGAAAATAATTGATTGAAAACAAAAAATTTCAAATCGACATATAGAAACTTTAGGATAAATAATCTTTGGTAACAATGTAAGAGAATAGTACTTGTGCCACTAGGTACGAATGATGGTGATTCTCAACGAGTGCAGTAATCACACGAGTTGAAATAGTTATTTAGATTCTGGCCTTCTACTCATTACCGGGCTTATTTAGTTATATAGATAACAATATATTTTTTGAGTTCTTGAATTACGTTTACTTTTACAGTAAACATTATCACAAATCGTAGAAAGCAGTGTGGCGGCAAAACATTGTCATCGTTTCCAATTTTCTTTTATTTAATTAATATTTATTTAATTCATTTATATACCTTGGCTTGTTGGGTGGCTGCCGCCACCCTAGATAAAAGCATTTAAATTTCTATATTATATGAGTTTTAGGTCAGTGATTAAAAAGTAATACTTACTTGACCTGCAAGTAATTCTCCATTCAAGCAATAAATATATAATTTTGAAATATCTAATACTAATTCGAAGCTAACTGTTAGAACTAAACTCCATAGTTTTACTTGTATAATCTGACAATAAGCAAAACATACAATTATATATTTGTTATAAAGAATCAATAAATAGTCACACTTTTTAACTGTTCTTAACGGAAAAATTTAAAGTTTTACAATTTATAATTTAGAAACTAAAAAGATGAAATTTAAACAATTATACCAATTGGTATTAAAACGTATTGTAAACAATTTTAAATTTCTGTGGGAAAATCATATTAAAGTATTCTCATTAAAGACATCTGAAAAGACATCTCTTAAATATTTTATACCAATAATAACTCTTACCACGTCAGTTATACAAACAATTGCGCAAACTTGAATGCTCACTGTTAATAAATATACAATTAACCAAATACAAAGAACTCTGTCTAATACTGCACTTATTCTAAAAAGAAATATTGTTAATTGGAATAATTCGATTTAGTGCATCTAAAAGCTTTATAAAATGATATATTAACCTCAAGATTTTTTGATGCCTCGTGATAATTTGTAGAAAAATGTTATTATTGATCAATTCCAGGTCCCTTGAGTTAATATCACGTATATTTTCAGCTAATATTGATAACTGACTACTCATATAACAGACAATAATGCAAATTAATGTATCCATTACGAATATCGTCATGAGTCCGACGAGTACGAATGGTAATTCCATTATAAAAATTACTATCCACGGTTTTAAAGTTATATCGTCGACAAATTCAATCGGAAAGGGAAGTTTGTGTAGAATTTGTTTATTGTGTATTATATATTCTAAAACATAAAGATACTTCTTATTCCAAAAGTATACACCCATTTAACATGTCCTTAAAAGTCTTGTGTTCTTAAAATAATCAAAACAATTTCATTATGCTTTTCATTTAAGAGAAATAAAAATATGCAATGACCACATAATTCATCCTGGGCCACTTTATACCACTTTATATGTAAGTGTGAAGTGTGAAAAGTTTGATTATTTAAAATGTAAAATTATGTTTTCATTAATTGAAGTCATACTGATTTGTTCTAAAAAAGGATTGAAAATTCTCGCCATCGCAGCAATTATTAGAGTTACCCTTGATATATTAATAATATCATTAGTTTTATTATTAAAGTAGTTCACTATTCTTCTTGATCGTAATAGGGTATAATTTTCAGGCCTCATTTCTACGTCCATTATTTCTAATAATATTTTAAAATCTCTGATGTACGTTTTTAGTACAAAAAACCGTAACCACGACTGAAGGCAAAAGATTAAATCATAAATTGATAAAGTGATGTCAGGATTGTTGTGAAAGTTCATGTAGACATCAATTGTAAATATTATTGTAACAATTATATAGTGTACTTGGTGTAAATTATACAATATGTGATTTGGAGCATTTGGCCATACTCCAAGTAATTGCATTGAAAATTTAATTTTCGCGAAAAGGTAGAATAATTTCTTCCGAGACAATTTGCTTTTCGTTAGTTTCTAAAAGAATACACCAAAATTACATTCAATTTATAGAATTGCAATCAATCAATGCACTAACAAGTGTGATTTGTTAAAAGTAACAATTTTGCTTTAAAATTCAATTTCTTCACGGTAAGTATATTATGCACCAAGGATGGAACAATAACAATTAGGGACTCGTGTGAAGTTGGCCGCGCGAGGCGAAGGCGGTCAACTTCACACGAATCATCGTTCCGTCCTTGGTGCATATACTTGTAATATACATTTCGTAGTGCACTTTAACAAAATTTTAAAATTAAAGAAAATGATATTTCTAAAAATTAGATATATGCATGTAAAAATAAACTTGATAATATGTTATAAATCTTACACTTGCCTTTACATGATTTTTCTTAAAGCGTCGAGATATCATTATGACAAATATGCAACAATAAATTATCAAAATTTATATAATTATTACATTTTTTTTATCACAATATGAATACCTCGTCATATTAGATATTATAAAGCTTTTGTTATAGAAGATTTGTTATAAAGCAAATAATGTTGCAATAAATTATTTATGTCCATTCTATTACTTCAGGATATCCATGGAAAATAATTTATTAAATATTTCGATTCGTGCATAATGCGTTGTAGTTATTTGATCGAATCGAATTATTTGTATTCTTTATGATATAGGCAATGTGTTATATTCTTTCATGGAATAAATGTTTAACAACAAAATTGAATGCAGTAAGTCATTATTTGTAGCATGCAAATTTATTTTTTTATACTAATTCAGTTACGTTACGTAAGATTGTTCATCGATGTGATTTAATATTTTATGAATAATCTATCAAGCATAAATAGTTGATATTGCCGAAGAAAGTTATACTTTAAGCACAAGTGTTCATCTTGGGAAATTATTAATATATATTATTTTCGTTAAACTGTTGTAACACAAAGTATAACCTTCAAAAAGTCAGTGAAACGAGTTTTAAGAGATAACTTCCTTGTTGCAATGTATAAAATACAATTTATGAAAATTCTGAATACGTATAACTTTAGACGTGAGTCGTTTATTATGTTTTCTCAAAATAATTATTATCTTACAAAATATTTACAAATAAGTGACAATAATTTCTAGGTAGATTTTAGAAAAATAGATGTCGCGGGGGTGTAGTTTCCCCATCGAGAATTTTCCATTGGCTAATTTCAAATTTTATACATATACTATTTATATATATATACACAATAAAATATAATAAG
This sequence comes from Leptoteleia sp. ZL-2020, assembly GCA_022817305.1. Taxonomy (NCBI): domain Eukaryota; kingdom Metazoa; phylum Arthropoda; class Insecta; order Hymenoptera; family Scelionidae; genus Leptoteleia; species Leptoteleia sp. ZL-2020. The sequence goes on along the minus strand of JABFPN010006256.1, from coordinate 1,694 downwards.
TTAAACACTTTGTATAAAGAAGTCACTAATCCACTATTCCCTATGTCGAGTTTGTCTATAACAGTTCAATTCAGTAAAATACATTGACTCTCATTGGAAAATGTCATAACTGGAATTGAACATAAAATGTAAAATCTATAATCAGAAAAGTCCCGACAAATGAGCATGTTATAAATGAATTATTCCATAAATGACATGATGCGCTAAAAAATTATGTCCCTATTACTTAATGTCTCTAAACAAAATACACTCGACGCTCCCATTTTCCACATTCCCGTTTTCATAACGCTCTCATTTTCATAATTTTTTCTTCCCCATTTTCATCAGAAATGTTCCATTCGTTTCGTTATTGAAACGCTATATCTGGTTCGCTGTTTAACCAATAATAACTGAATATCGATGGCGGGAAATTTAAACTTGCTTAATTCATTAATAATTGTATACAGTTTAAGGCAGGTTACAACCGAATAGAAATAACCAATGAAAATATACATGCGCTAAACATGTGTGCAATCGCGCCATAACGAAAATGAGAGCGTTTCCGGTCTCGAACATATGGAAAATGGGAGCGTCGAGTGTATGATGCTAACTGGAAATGTCGCTAAAATATAATAAACCGTGGAGTGGCATTACTGTACCTAATGTTACGTTCACATAACTTACACTTCGCATAATGTAAGTGATGAGTGTAGCACGTCAGAAATTAATAAATTTTCAATTAAAAATTTTAGCTTTTATTACTGAAATAGACGGTCGGTAATTGAGAAGTGATTAAAATTATCACACCAATAGAAATAATTTTTTTCCATTCTTAAAAAGCAAAATTCAACATGAAGTTGCAGTTGTTATTGGGAAAAATACTTAAGGTAATGCTGTAAGCCTGCTGCCAAGGAGTTAGTGTTTTTGTAAATATTACTTTAAAAATGTTGATTTAATCAATTGAGAAAATGTGATAAAACTAAGTATATTAATTAATTCTTATATATTTTAATAAAAAGCGTTCGCTATTTCTTACACATCTTTAAGCTGCGTTTCTAAATCTGCTTTCATTGGCAGAACAGCCAACTTAAACTCTCTTACATTAAACTTAGGTGGGTGACGAATCGTTTGAACTGGGTGTACCTTGCACATTGACAAATGCACGTAATAACAATCATTTGTCGTCAAAAATTCACGTTTTTATAGTCCACAATGAGTCTAAACGGGATAAGAGTGCGTGCGAGCAAGCTAACTAAACTAACCAACGGGAATTGGTGTATTTTTAATTATTTTTCTTATTTTTTTTATACCAATTCCCGTTGGTTAGTTTAGTTAGCTTGCCTGCACGCACTCCTATCCTGTTTAGACTCATTGTGGACTATAAAAATGTGAATTTTTGATGACAATTTCTTGCTATTACGTGCATTTGTCAATGAGCGAGATGCACTGCACAGGGTAGCTGAACCCCGAAAATATATTTTTAAACAAAATGTTTTTTCGCTGTAGTACAAAAGTTACTTTTATGGTACACCCAGTTCAAACGATTCGTCACCCACCTAAGTTTAATGTAAGAGAGTTTAAATTGGCTTTCTGCCAATGAAAGCAGATTTAGAAACGCAGCTTAAATATGTGTAAGAAATAGCGAACGCTTTTTCTTTAAGCTGCGTTTCTAAATCTGCTTTCATTGGCAGAATAGCCAACTTAAACTCTCTTAC
>JABFPN010006255.1:0-11839 GCA_022817305.1 Leptoteleia sp. ZL-2020 | reverse complement strand
TCAATTGTTGCCACATCAGGCTTAGACCTTGTGAGCCTTATTCTACAGGATAAATAGAGAAATAAAGTTTTAACAACTATATCAGAACAGAATTTACAGCCTAACCTCTAAAACAACTTCGAAAACAGTAAAATAAACTTGATATAATAAAATTTTCACTAAAATTGGCATCAAAAAACAATACACATTACTAAAATTATATCTTAAAAGTTTTGCGTTAAAAAAATTTTAATTGTAGTTATGTTTTATAGCCTTATTATTTAATTTTTATAATTAATTCATTTTCTCAATTCTGCTTCATAGTTGACTCAACTTTACATATTTATTGCACGAAGTGAACTGCACTTAGTTGACTCTAAAACCAACTTTATTTTTATAGTTAGGATAACCGAAAATTTCTCTCAGTGTAGCGCGGAGAACGGTCAGAGAGAAAATTGTGCACAAGCGACATCGAGAACGTAAAAGTTTGTTCGTCACGAGGACAATTTTGTATTGGGTTTATTCGTCGAGAGGACGATTTTGTATTGGGGTTTTGTTTGTCGATTTGGAACTCGAGATCCCCGTCATATAGGGTCGAGAGTTGTCGGGCTTCGGGATAAGCCACTATAGTTTTGAGGAATTGCGTGGGGCAGGCTTTGAGAAAGCCATCGGAAATAGGGCTGTATACCCTGCGCCACGGGATTTGATAGTAGCTCCCCAGTCGAGGGGAAGCATTGTAATTTGAGAAACTATTAGTTATGTGATGGTAGTTTCCCGGTCGAGAGGGAATATTTTAGTCGCCAGGGTTAGCTGTATGTGAGTAATTCTGGGTGGGTTTGTCGAGTCGATTGCCGCGCGTCTGTTGTCCGGGAGACAAATTTTGGTCGTCACTTCGCGTTAGAGATCTTGGTTACCGTGCTGGAATTTATTGTAAAGTTGATCGTTACAAAAGTGTATCAGAGGCTAGGAGACACCTTCTTATTTCTTTGTATATACCATACGGTGTAGCTGCCTTTACTATATATATGACAGTACTCATGAATTATTTTTTTCCGTGTATGTTATTAATTTTGGAAACTTATGGGAATCATGTAGAAGTAGGAAGGAAATTTTACGGAAAAATTTTAGGGTTATTATGGAAACGATTAAGGTGGATTTTAAAGCGATTACAAACTCATGTGAAGTCGGTGATGTAGATCAACATTAAAGAATGCTTAGATGGTACAATGACATATATTTATAGCGAAATCTAATTATAAATGGAAATTAAAAAATTTTCGTATAAATTCCATCAATTTGGTAAAAATTGGTATTATTTCCACCATTTCCTTACTTGAAGAAATCAGAAATAACAATCTAATTACCATCTCAATACTTAACAACAGCAGTTTTTAATAAAATTTTGACGTGAGCGTAAAAATCATTAATTTTTCATATGCGAGTGAATTCAACGGTGTTTTTTTGTTCATAACTATCGTTAATTGTCCTGGAATGACGCTCTGGTCCACTTGTAAGTGAAAATTACTTATTTTCCTTTAAATATAATAAAGTTGTGGCATGTATCACATTCATAAATTTTTTTTTCTTTATTATTGGACCACAGCGCCATTCCGTCACTGCTGAGGAGTCAGCATTTAAATTATTGTCTCATTTGGTTGAGAAATAACGCAAAATAGTGATTTTTCGTTTTTGATATGACGTTCGCTGCTGAAACATGGCCTTAAGAAGAATTATGCAAATGTTATGGGAATCTTTTGGAAAAATCATAAGTAACTTATGGAAAGATTATGGGAAGTAATAGAAAATTTAAAGAATGTTATGAAAGAATCACAGGAACCTTATGGAAAAATTATGGGTATTATAGAAATGTTATGGGAACCTTATGGAAGATTTATAGGATACTCATGGGTATATTACGGAAGTGGCATTGCAAGGTTATAGGGAACTTATGGAAATGTTATGTGAATTTTATGGAAACGATTAAGAAAAATTATGCAAATGTTATGGGAAATCCATAAGTAACTTGTGGAAAGATTATGAGAAATAATAGAAAATTTAAAGAATGTTATGAAAGAGTCACAGAACCGTATGGAATCTCATGGAAAATTTGTACGTCGTACGATTCAGTTAATACTTCATAAGCAAAAAAATTTTGAGTTCATACTTCATAAGCAAAGAGCCACTTTTGCCGCTACATGACACTGTTCCCAATTTTAAATTCCCTTTAAATCAATTATGTCGTGTTCCCTGAATTCTACTGTATAATCGGATGAAATAAATTTTTTTACTTATGAAGTATTAACTGAATCGTACGACGCATAACTTTTCCATGAGGTTCCATACGGTTTTGTGATTGTTGAGCGTTGTCAGGGGGCAGCGGGGACCCGCTTGCAGCCCTGTTCCGCCTCGGAAATTGTCTTTATTCGGTGTGATCTTGGGCGCTGGAACGCGCCTCGATCCTGGCACTGGTGAGGGTGGACGGACGAAATGACTGACGAAACACGACTTACACGAATTGACAAACCTTTATTTATTATGAACAAACAAGATCGCGAGCACGACGATACGCTTCACAAGCGGTTGAAGCGCGAGAAAAAGGCGCGAGCACAGCGCAAGTTGAGTCGTGTCGGTTTACGGCGCTTTGCTTGCCGGACGACAATTATTGTGAGACCGATAAGGCCGCGCGCGAGCGGCGAAAAAGGTGAGCGCGGCACCAAAACAAAGGGACACAAAAATAAGAAAGATGAATTAGAATATAATATAATCGACGGAAAACTATACCGGGTGACGAATTGTACGGGAACGCAACGGATACATAACGGGAGGCGCATTACAACGCCGAACAGTGATTCTTTCATAACATTCTTTAAATTTTCTATTTTTTCCCATAATCTTTCCATAAGTTATTTATGATTCTTACAAAAGATTCCCATATCATTTGAAGAATTCTTCTTAATCGTTTCCATAATAACCCTACAATTTTTCCGTAAAATTTCCATCCTACTTATAATGATTCCCATAAGTTTCCCATATTAATAACATAGCTATTCTTCAAACTCCTATACTTTTTAATAGGCTTCCTACAATCTTAGCATTAGATTCCTGTAACTTTTCTTTTTTGCTTGTATATCATGTATATATGATGTCTACTATTTTTCGTTAATTCCCCGTATGTTTCCCATAAATTTCCATTAATATTCTCATACACTATTCTCATACACTTTCTATAAACTTCTCATAACTTTTTCACAATACTCCTGTATTTTTCTACAATTTTTCCATATCCTTTTATTATATTGTATTTAGCTAGTAGTATCGTAGAAGTTAAATCAGCCTTTATTTACATTTCTTCGTTTCAAAAATGTTTCGTTCTTCAGCTCCATATGTTGGATGGCTACTGCCAGTGTATAGATATACAACTGGTAGTTTTAGTTATATGGCATAGATAATCACACCAAAGTATAGACTACTTTACTACCAAAGTTGGGCCAGCATTAATCCTTAACTGGCAGATTGCGTAAATATAATCTAATAGACGAAACTGAAACAGCACTGGTAAAGTATCGTATAACCATTCGGAAATCTGAAAGCATTAATTTTGCCAATCATGACTGGAAATACTTGCCGGAGATAATTTATGATTAAGTTTTACCAGTATCGGCAGTTATGTAAAATAATATATAATGAATAGTAATTAAACAACACAGTTACATTGTTAGCGAAGTTTTAATGCTTCCCGTTAAACGAATCCTCACCAAAGTTGAGGCTACTTGACTGCCAGAGTTGGGCCAGCATTAATCCTTAACTGTTACATCCCTTAAATGTAAATTAATAAACAAAATTGAAACAGTACTAGCGAATTATCGAATAGCCATTGTTAATTTTTGTTGAATATTAATTATTTGTCAAATTAACCAAGGTCAATTTAGAAATTAGATTATGCTACAATTGAAAATATTATGTTGGTACGACCGTCGAGTATGTGATTTATCGTGAACGCGATCACTTCGTCATTCAGTGTGTAACGTTCGTAAGCAGAGTAACGCGTCGTCTGCACATCGTTTAACTAAAACAATATTGTCATACCTCTTTTCCTTAGATATTAAATATTATTGTATTAAATAAATAAGTTTATCTATTAGTTGAAAGGTATTTTGCTCATTAACAACCTGTTAATAAAACTCCAGCGAATAATTACAACAATTTTAAAATTATTAATTTTAGTATGACTGGAAAAGTTTGCCTGCGTTGATACGAAATTTAGCCAGTATCGCACTGAGAGAAATTCACAAAGTTATCAGAACTAAATTTGTAGAGTTGTGACATATTCAGTTGTAATGACTGTAAATACAGTTATACATAAACTGTGGTAATCAGAACTATTTCCACTACAACTCTATTTTATAATTGGTTTTGGCGTCAATTATAAAAATGCAGTTGCGCTAAATGCAGTGACATATTTGATTGCTATGGTGCCCTACACGGAGAGAAAAGATTAATAAAATTTACTAACATTCTTAGTAAACTGGTTATATATTGGCAATACTTGAAAAATTACTATCTTAAGTTAGTAAAACGTATCAATATGTTGAAAATGATTCTTAGAAAGCTGACACTTTTTACGAACTTAGTATAGTAATTTTTCAATTTTTGCAAGTATATGACCAGTTTACCAACAATGTCCGTAATTTTTATTAATCTTTTCTCTCCGTGTAGGCTCGTGCTGATAACTGCCTTTCTTATAACGTCAAAGTATAACTATCTTTTAAATTTTATCGTACCTCAATTGTTGCCATACCAGGCTCAGACTTTGCAAGCCTTATTTTATTGGGTAAATATAGAAATAAAGTTTCAACAACAATATCAGAACAGAGTTTACAGCTTAACCTCTAAAACAACCTCGAAAACAAAAAAATAAGCTTGATATAATATAAATTGCACTAAAATTGGCATAAATAAACAGTACACATTACTACAATTATACCTTAAAAAATGTGCGTTAAAAAATTTTAATTGTAGTTATGTTTTATAGCCTTATTATCTATTTTTTATTGTTAATTGATTTTTTCAATTCTACTTTATAGTTGACTAAACTTGAAATACTTATTTGCACGAAGTGAACTGCACTATAGTTGATGTCAAAACCAACTTTATTTTTATAGTTGGATAACCAAAATTTTCTCTCTGTGCGGCAATTAAGGACAAAAAATATATACTCGTAAAATATTGTACCAACTCTGGCAACTTGCGCGATCATGTTCGGTTAAAATTCTTGGTAATTATGTACCCACTTACCTAATTCGCCCAATACCCAATAACCAAATTCTTCCATTCAAAATGGTTGTTCAATACTTCACCGCTACTGTTTCTGTATCATTTATTATTTTCTATTTACGATTTACAATTTTGGTGTAAATTTGTATAATTAAAAATAGCAATTGTATATCTGTACACTGTCAGTAACCGGACAACATAATTTTAACATTGTAATTGAATATTTATGAAATAATTACAAATTAATAATATTTGTTACGGCCAAAATGGGTTATGAAAATTACCATACTGTATAAGACAAAGATTCATGTAATAAAGACTAAGTGATTAGCTTTATTAGTATAGTAATTATTTCTATGTATTGTATGTATGATTATTATATTCTAGAGCACAAATAATGATATACCGAGAGAAATATACTCAGAATATATGCGATTATTGAAATACATTTTAACTTATCAGATATTTGTAATCTGAATGCATAAGGAATTCAAAAAGTTCTATCACTAATAGGATAGCTAAAATGAACTTTAAAAAATATATACATATTTATACATACGGTCCGAACGTAAACAAACTCCGACTGTTCCCGAACGAACAGGAGTTTGACAATTAGAATATAAGCCTGTAACGTTCATTTCTTGGACACCCGGTAGAGGCTTAGTGTAAACATAAGGAGGGAATTGTGAAAGTATTCTTTGACTGTACTTGTTTAATACATTAAGTCGCTCGAGGCGTGAAAATATGAAATACTAATATTATACTGAAGAATAATCAGTTGTCCAGCTAATGGGCTGAGTGACAACAATAAAAAGTAAACAACAAAGTTCTGTAATAGTTTTGATAATAAAGTTGTTCGAAGCGTGCAAATATGAAATGATAATATTGTACTAAAGAATAATTATTAATCAAAATTTCTCATCGACCGTATTTTTAAATAACAGACAAATTGTATATATGTAAATAAATTACACTATTTACACAATAGTGACATTAATATTGAACAAAGTTAATTACAATTTTAATTAACTTTGACATAATAATCAACATGTTGTGACTAAGATTTTGAAAATGACTGAAATAAAAAGTCGAAACGTCAATAAAGATAAGGAACAAATGGTGTAATTTATTTACATATATACAATTTGTCTGTTATTTAAAAATACGGTTGATGAGAAATTTTGATTAATATTAATATATAAACAGACGATAAAAAATAAAAAATTATTAATTTAAAGAATAATTAGTTGACCAGCTTGCGAGCTGAGTAACAACAATCAAAAGTAAATAAACAAATTTCTGTGATGATTTTAATAACAAAGTTGCTCGAAGAGTCTCAGTGGGGCGTCAGTTGTGACAGCGCTTTACAGCGCTCACATTAATCTGAACGTATCCCTTGCGTCCAGAGGACATGTTCATCATTGACTCGTTGTTAAGTAACAAATACTAACGGGGTGAAGTTAGCGGGGAGGAATTTAGCTCCGGAAGGTGAGTACACGGCGGGGAAGACGTTCCCCGGGCTTTGGCAACAACATCTTCTTCTTCTTCTTCCTAAAATTGTGGTCGGAGTCGCCCCAAGCAACTCATTTAGACCATTAGTAGTTAAGGGCTTTTTCTTTTGTTTATTTTAGTTTCTAATTTTTGTAATCGAATATTTTAGTCACTTTTAATTTTTGTTTATTTGCTTTCCGCAGTAATAACCTCTAAAGCGAGGGGGAAAAAGGAATGGGAGGGACGGGAAAGCGGGTAAATGGAGGTAGAACGGGAAGATTACTGGATAGTTTGATCACCAGGTGTTCGGGATCTAGCCGCCGATGTTAGCACTAACCAGAGTACACCGCGAGGAGGTGATCGGTCGGACTTCCGTACTCCTGGCAACAACAAAATATAAAAGAAAAGAAAGTTAGTTGACTCACTGCGTCTCCTTCTATCTTACTGTACTGTGAGAGAGCGAAACGGTCGTCGCGGGGCTATTCCTCTTTGTCACTCGTACGGCTGCGGTATCTGACTGCAATCAGGCGGTGTCGGTAGCGGCTTACTTCACAATTGTTATTGAGCTTGTTCAAGCGGTGGCGCGACACGTTGCTCACCACGTGGTGGACTCGGTGACCGTCACCTCTCCGGCAATCGGTACGTCGTCCGGGCTCAGATGCGCTTTTCGGCGTATCTGGGTCCTTCACCGTCGTGTGCGGGCTGGTGCCGCGAGTGCGATAGAGTGTTAGTGTGGTAGTCTTGCGGTCGCTCGGGTCACTACAAGGGGGCAAGGACAAACCTCTGCGGAACTCTCCTTGGTCTTGTGTTGACAGCGAGCTCTTCGCCGAGACCAAAGGGACTTCTAAACGTACCTTGACTCTCCTGCGGAATTCGAGGCGTGTGGTCGAAGTGATCTCTGCTGTCGAGGCACGGCTTTATAAATGGTACGTTCAATGTCAAATTTGTTGTCCCAAATTTGACAAAAATATTTTCAAAATTACCTTCTAGAATGTTCTATCTCGGGACGCTAACTCAAGGTTAGTGAAATAAACAAAGGTTTCTGTTTTGAGTCGAGAATAAGACTCGTTAATTTTAACATTAGACGAAAAATCTGCCTTGATTCAGAAAGCAGTTTCTAAGTATAAATTCAAAAATAATAATTGTATTGTGTTAATGTTTCATCAATAATTTAATTTTATGAGATACTAATTACTACTGAAGTTTCGCAGGTAACTCCAGGACCAGGAGGAGGGAATTTGGAGCGACGGGATTCACCAGGATCCAGGACGTTACAAGCCATTCGCACAAAGCCAATCGTTCGGACCGTAAATGTAACATGTCTTTATATACAGAATGTTTGTTTACGAGCAGATATACATTACTGCAATTGAGCATTCGGCATGCCATTCTAAATTGTTGGATTTAGAGTTGTAAGTCATTGCATTAAGACATTGTATTAAATAACATTATATAAATTGATAGAATTTTAATAAAGATTCATAATTTCTCAACTTAGGCGCAACTGCCAGTAAAATCAGGACAATAAAAACTAAATCAATGAATATAATCGGGAAACTTCGATGAGTTTTAAAACGATCATGTAATGACCGTAAATTGATCACACCTTTATCTAAATTGATCTCAGCGTGATCAAATAAAGTTGCCCAGATATTTTTTACCAGATGCTATCCAGAAGCTGTCCAGACCTTTTTGCAAGACGTTTTTTTCCAGAACTTATCCAGACGTTAGGACCCGGTATTTTATGTTAGACGTTATCCAGCAGTTGTGCAGATATTTTTTGCCAGACGTTATCCAGATGTTTCTCATAATTTATCCAAAACAAATTTCGTTTGGACATCTAATGGGTGGCGCTCCTGACCCAGCAGATGTCCAAATAAAATGTGCAGAAACTGTTCCGGAAATGTCCAGATTATGTCCAGACATTGTCCAGACTATGTCCAGATGATTACGCGGCAGGGCTGTGGGGTTAATCCTACGGTCGGGGCGTAGCGACCCCGCCCACCCGATGCTGGCCACTGTATGTAATCAATATCCAGGAGACGAGAGAGGTAGGCCAAGTTACCAAAAAAAGTCGAAAGGCGTTTAGTAGCCACAGTTTATATGAGAAAACAGGTCTGTAGGTTTGTTTTTGATGATTAAAGCATGATATTACCAATGGGAACTCGAGCTGAGACTGAGGTTATTTGAGAGGGGCTTGGTATTCTCTCAGATGAAATAAAAGCCATAAACGCGTCCTCGTGCCCACCCGTCTTCGGACGGGGAGGATGACAAGATATGAAGTGGAGCGAGGACCACTTTGGGACGCCTCCCCGAGGCTCCCCGCGGGTGCGCGTCGTTGCTTCTCCCTTTATTTCAAAATTGGGAAAAGCTTTCGGCCGTAGCAAAGTTCCCACCGACCGACCGCTCGGCGGCATGATCTTGGATTCTTCCAAGACTGCCCCGAGGTTGTGGTGGACAAATAGTAGATTTTAGAATACATTACACTGCGTGTCCCCTAGAGGCAAGGTAGTGGTGCGCCATCGGCTACGCTGACGACGCCAGATATTGATTTTTCCAGATGATTAATCCGGAAACTTGCCAGATTCTGTCCAGACGTTCTATTTCCACGCGGGTACAAAGTTATTTTTCCGACAGCGAAAACTGAACTCAAATTGCAATCGTTCTAATGTATACACTGAGAAAAATATGATAGAGTACAGTACGATTTGTATTAGTAAACCAAGTGCATAAGGCATTGCTCGTGTTTTGTTTTAACATTGTGAGACCTTTTTACGAACAGTTTTTTTGTATGGATTATGGCAGCGACGTTACGAATCACTTTACTTGGCGATTTATTGAGTTTACTTAATAATTATATGCAATACTTCACTCATTGTCGGTTTATAGCCGTTTAGAATATTACAAAATAATTTATCAATAACACTACAATTTATCTTATTCAACACGAATCAGTTCCCCAGGAGAACACTTAGGTTCAGTGAACGTTGGTTTTAGATAATTATCAAATTTACGCAACATTCATAGAAGGTCAAAATCATGCAAAAGTAACTTAGTTGAACATTCACTGAACATAGAAATGTCCGCCCAAAAATATGTAAATAGAAGGTATGCGCTGAATATTGAGAGAAGGTAGAATGAAGCTTTATTAAACATAAAGGCAGTAAAACAAAATTTTTGGTTATGTATAGATGGGAAACTCGAAAAAGCCTTCATTGAACATTTATATTAGGTTAATAAGTGTTCTTAAATGTATGTTGTATAAAGCTAAATTAGAACGTTAACGTTGTATAAAGCTAAATTAGATTCTATCTATAGCGATAGCGTGCGCCCAACTCTACCCAGACGCGCTCCCAGGGACCGTTTAGTTTTTTGGTCATATCTTTTGAACGGTAAGAGAGTGACATTTTATTCTTTTTTTATTGCAATCAGCGTTCAAAAACGCATCGATTTCATGTATAAAAACCCCACCTTAGGGGAGGGGGGGATAGAATTGTGTAAGGGATCATTTTGACTCAGGTGAATATTTGAGAAACTTAAAATCAAATATTCATGTATTTAAATTGAACGATGTTGATAAACGAAAATAATCTATGTATTTATAAGAATATTTGAAAATAAGGTATGCGAATTACGGGCCAACCTTGGAGATCCAAATTATATTGTCGACATAATCGTCCAAGCCGCCACGCATGGCGCACGGCGTTTTATCAAGTAAAATAAACCCGCGAATTTAGGTAGGTTAATTATATCAAGAAAAGGTGAATTCGTGAGTGCTACAGTTTTTTGTTGTAGGCGGGAGTTTTTGTTTCTCATAGAATTATTGTGTGAGGCTAATTATAACGAGGTTGACGACCTAAATCATTTATTGAGAGTATTGGGGTTTTTCGACTACACGCCTGGAAAACTACATTGCGGAATATCTCGAGCCAGAAATCATAGGACTATTATCAAATCAGACTAGTCGAGGATATCTCCTTCGTCAAGAGTTTCATCATAAATCTGAGGCAATTTGTATAATTATCGATTTTTCTATGTTCGTCATGATTTCGCTATTATTGAATTTATTCATATGTTTATATCTAGGCTTTGCCATTGTTTGTTTGAATCAAATTAAAATTGAAATTAAATTTGTGTGATACAATTAGATTGGTACTCTTTAATAATTCATAATAACTTGATTTTAATGGAACATCACATTTTTAAAATAATAAATTTGAAATAAAATTTATTAGGGAGAATTGATTTTTATAATCTCTCAAATATGAGATAATTCTCACAATTGTATACATTTACCTAAATTTTTTTCCAAGTCCAAGGATTGTTTGACTAAGGAATCAACGGCCTCGTTACCCCTGAACCCAAAGTGGCTAGAGATTCACATTAGCTCAGCCACCAGATTAGACGTTTCTTTGAAAAGATATTTAATTGTATATGTGCAGATTTGCAGGTCACCTTTATTATCCGCGTTCATAAGGGCTTTTAAAACACTTTGAGAGTCAGTGACTATCAGTAACGTGTTAATCTTGTTTCTCAATATTTTATTTAAAGTAAAAATAATAGTCTGAGCTTTTGCATAAAAAATAGATGTAGAATAATGTAGTCTTGCTTTGGCCTCCAATCCCGTGTTGTAACATTTCAAATTTTGCTCTTTTTCTATTGTGATCGATCGACCCATCTGTATAGAAAATACAGAAGTCTTTTTTGTTGTTCTTAATTAAATTATTAAAGTTTCTATTTATAACACATTTAAGTTTTTTATTTTTTATAATACTATTTTTATTAGTAGGCTTCAAATAGTTCATCATGTTAATTGAATCACTCAGATTAATAAATCTAATATCAAAGTTGAGACTGACATGATCTGGCTTATTTAGAATGATTAGTGATTCAGTTACTGATTGTAATGATGTTTTACTCTTAATTTAGTTTAATTTGTTCTGCCATTTCAATGGACCTGAAAATACTTAAATAAATAGGTTTATTTGAAAAAATTTAGTTGTAACAAGGAAAAAATTTATTTGAAATAAAGTAAAATTATTTGTTTCTAATAAAGGCCATTTATTTAAATTTAAGAAATTAATTTATTTGAAAG
>JABFPN010006254.1:0-11842 GCA_022817305.1 Leptoteleia sp. ZL-2020 | reverse complement strand
ATTCTGAGACTCTATGCTCCAATGTTAAGAACTTTGCCAGACAGTCTGGTAAACGGTATCACTTTTTCAAGTACCAATTATCAGAACTGTGGTACTTCTTGTCACATTGTCGAGCATTATTTTATACAGGAACACAAAGAGTCCAGGATTACTATATTTTTTTTCTCAGTGCATTATCACCTTTTCTCAATGTTCAAATTTTCCTAATATTTGAGAAAAAAGAATACTAAAATTATATATTATATAAATTCTCATCAAACAATCAGGCACGCGTTAAATTTTTGAAAAAGTCCGAACTTTTTTGCAAAATTCCATAAAATCATGAACATTGCTGCTCATTTCTGAAATATTTTTACCAGGCTGGTGAATTTGCATTTGAAATGCCTTTTTGCCATTCATAATAAATTCGACTCGACATATTACTTACAATCCGCATACCAATTGATCAATAAAATCATTTGTCGCAGAACGAGTAAAGGCGCATTAATTGACGAGGGCTCATCGCGGGATGCATTGTGACATGTCACGATAATGTCTCGTGATTTAAGCTTTATACCGCGGAGAAAAGTATGGTGACCGCGCAAGAAGTTCCGCAGAATTTACGACGCTTTTTTTTTTTTTTAGCAAACCTTTGGAAACATTTTGAATCCAATTAAGTGAAACTAAATATTTCGCAGTATTTATTGTAAGGGAGTTTCAATTTTCAACGGCTAAATTTATCTCCGCCGAAATTGGACGTTACGGCAAATTAAAACGATAAGAAAGCATTACGTTTTGATTACCGTTTCGTATTTCTTTTGACAGAAATAACTAGCAATTTCCGGCCGCCATTATTATTAACCGGAATATATGAATGGAAATATAAGGAAAGGGAATGAAAAATGTGCCGCGCGGTTTTGCATCCATCATAGGACGACATAACAATATTCTAATGACATGATCGCTGCCGTAAAGTCTTGTAATTACGTTTGCAGGAATTCGCAATAGCTCGTGGGTTTTGCTAAATTTATGTCTGGCATGTCAGAAATTAAAGCTGGCACTTGTAGAGTTAAGGAAATAGGTAGCTGGAATTCCGTGCCGCGTCACGCCACAAAATTTTCGCGATAAATTTGTTTGCTATGTTTTGATTTTTGCGAATACCCGAAGATATAAATTCCACCTTTTTACATTATCCTTTCATTTCATCTGGAAGCTACGTTAAATTTCTTGTGTCGTGATGTAAGCGGTAGAGTAATTAAATGTTTAAATGTTTACATTAGAACCCACATATATGGACCATATATGTTTCATTATTACTTGGGAGAAATTTGCATTTTACCATACATGATCACTTGTACTGACGACTTTGTGAAATCAATAATTAATAATTAACAACTACGCGAAATGACATTTGTAGAACATAAAAGATCAATTTATTAAATAATAATAAATCATTTAACGTTTCATTTTTGCTGCAATGTAAATGCAATTTTATTATACCACAAAAATGCACTTCACTGTTGTTTCAATTTCAGTTTAATCGAAACGTTTGTTTCTTAGAAAGGCAAGCAAAAACAGAAAAAGAAAAAAAACTTTTACTCCGATAGAAATAAATGATAACGAATGTAAAGAGGTGAAATTCTTTATCGTAGCCTTCTTGCTTATGTTTATTCTCCCGTAAGGTGTAATTATTACTTTTATTTTCTGTCGTTTAATTCTATTATTAAGAATAAAAAAAAACGATATCTAGTGAACAAAGCAAAATAAAAAGTTTGTCACTAATTAGAATTCAGTAGAAAACAGAAAAAAATAAGTTTTGTAAAAAGTCCAAAAATTGGATTTGAACCCCAATAGACAATTTATGAACACTTTTATGATAAAGTATGAAAGAAATACTATAATAAAACATTTATTCCAATAAATCTGTAAACATTTCAATAATCTTATAGGAAAATGTACTTTATTTTAGCATTTATTTCATATTTTATTATGGTAAAATTAACTCATTCATTTTTCTGCGTGTAGCACAGAAAATTATGTGTATAACTTACAATACATACTGAAGCCCGAAGTCATACCACACTGATAAGTCATACCTACACTGAGAACAATATGACAGAAAAAATTACTGTTTTTAACTATTACTTCAGTCACATGTCCATATTTCAGTAAAAATTACAGTTTTTTAAAAGGAAAAATTTATGTTTCATTTATAAATACATTTAAAACTAGTTTCTTTACTTGAAAGAAAAAGGTAATTTTTTCTGTCACATTTTTCTCAGTACAATGGTCCCCAAATCAGTCATATTTCTATCCAACGTACTCATTATCACACCACTAAATTCTTTTATATTATCCGAAAGAATTACCGCGAATAAGTCTAAACCTTTCGAAGGTTTCGAAATAGGTAACTACCACGGGACAGAGTTGCGATTTCCAAATAGTCGCCGGAGCACGGCGCGAAGAAAAAGGCAAAGGTGCAAATGTGTCGGGGCTGGGGTTTTTTCAGCCAAAGCGTTCGTTATTTTTAATACGTTTTATCTGTCGAGTGGCGGGTAAAAATGCCCCCTCCCCACCCCTGGGGGAGAGCTGGGCGAACGGCAGTGGCAGTCGATTTCCCAAGCGAGTGATAAGCGGCGAGTGATAACGCCAGGCGAGCGCGACGAAAGGCTACCCAGACGGGGACCCCGTGGTCATCTTTCTCGGCGATCGCCAATAATCGTACTCGGCTCATTCTTTCGGGGCCACGTATACTGGAAGGTGTGCAGCGTCCTCGCCGTTGCCGCTATGTAAATTAATTAGATCCTCGGTAGCCGCGCTGATTTTTTCCAGGCCAAGCGTGATGCGAGGCCCTCGGCTCAATCGGCCTCAGCCACAACGGAACGGGAGGAATGGGAAGAATAAGGAACGGCGCGGCGAGAAAGAGGGAAGGAATGCGACGCGGGGGAGGGGGGCAGCGTGTGCGCGACTGACGGAGAGGGCGGACGAATAAAGGAGCGCGGAACGAGCGACGAGAAGGTGGTGTGAACCCGAGAGATACCTTCGGCGCAGCTCTCGAGGATGCAGATAGCAGATCTCGAACCTTGCTACTGCTCCGCGTTCTTCGTCCCACGCGGGCCCATTCTTCGCCAACCCTTACAATTAACCGACGTAACTTCGTATCATTAATTGTTCACAATTCAAATCATCCCGGTGATATAACCGAGCCGTGGACAATTTGGGGGGAAATCCGCGGGCGTTTTTTTTTTTTTTTTTTTTTGGTCAAACGTTTCGCTTTGAGCCAATATTAGGGACTTGCAATTCAAAAATAAAATAGTTTAAATGGTAGAAAAGGGAAGAATGAAATGTTTGATGGGAAAAGAAACAAATGAAAAATGTAGCGTCTGGAAAGATGTAATAATACATGGAGAGAAAAGAATGTTAAACGTCCCTAATAGCAAAGAATATTTTTGATACATTCTGTACATATTCAGAATATTCCAAGGAGATATTCTAATGTCCGGTACCAGGAATATTTCTGGTGTATTCTTGGGTGATTTGTATTTTTTTTTAATATTCCAGAAAGGTACCATAAATATTTCTGGAGTGGAACATGGGAATATTTGTGCAAATACCTATTTAAATTTAAAGCATAGTGTGTCATCATTTGGATACTATAAATTTAAAATAAAATATTTCATAATATTTAACTAAGAATTGAATTTCCAAAAGTTATGTACAATGTGACAACTTTGAAATCTAATTATTTGATGTTACGTATCAGATTTATTTTCATATTTGAAGGAAATATTTGATCATTTTTAATACTTCAACATTTCATAAATGAATTGTAGTATGGTTGAAACAGTTTCCCTATCTGTAAAATCTTAAATTCTCAGCTATTTAAAGTACACGGAATATTAAAACGAGTTAATTGCTGTATAGATGATTAAACAAAAGGTACTGTTCTATTTGAATGCGCACGACTTTCATTGTCTCATATTCCATAATTCAATTTAAATATCACGTAGGAATATTTCGATATTGAATTGAAAATTCAACAGTGAATACCTATTAAAGTGGTGTGAACAATGCTTCCACTGATGTGATATATGGCGCGATTTAAGATAGAGGCAGGGAACCTGAGGCTTTTTTGAGTCCCAATGTTCTACACGATTTCTTTGCTTCTGTTGCACATTGTATAAACAGTTTAAATTTATTTTATGTACTCGATAATTCGGAGTAAAGTTTTTTTTTTTTAATTTTTTTTTAATGAAAACATATTAATTCTGTCGAATACAACAAATTAGGCGAGCGATCATTAAATTTGCAATACGCGGAAAAATTCCTGAACTAATCTAACAAAATGACAAATTTTCTCTGAAAATTATTGGTAAAAGGCCAACCAAATATGTTGAAAAGTTCGCTAAAATTGGGTTTTCAGATTTTATATTTTTATGAGAAATATCTGTAAAACTGTGAGTTGTGAAAAGTTCAGGTAAACTTTAAAATTTCGCAGAAATTTTCAGACTCCAGTTGCAACAGATTTAACCTATAGATAAAATCATAAAGTTTTTGAAAAGCTCAAAAATTCAACAATTTATCAGAATTCGCCAACTTACTTAGATTTTCATATAGATATATTAAAAAAAGATTTGCAAAATTTTTCAAACTTCTCCTCCTACAAGGGTAGACTTGACATTATCGAAAACAAACAGTCCTATCTGCATTGAAACACTAGAGCCTAAAAAAAAAGATATGTTTATTTAAATGGTCGTTGGGTTGAAAAAGTTTGGCAATACAAAAAAAGCAAGCGCGGATAAGCATTGCAACGGTAGCCTAGTGGAGGAGTCATTACAGAGTGCGTCGAGAGGGCTTTGTGATAAATAAGATGAGATAAAATATAAAAGACACAGAACTGGACAAATTCCGATTTAAAAAGTGAACTGTGCAGCATCGTAGCGGCGAGGTTATCACGCCGAGGAAGCCCGACCTCGGCCCGAGGTGTGGGTGCAGTTACGTGCATTCGCGCGGATTCGTAGGACTTTTCGTCGACGCGATTAATTGCTTCGATACGGGAACTCTACGTCGAAGGTGTAAGTGCTTTGCGATTTCACGATTTCAGCGCTACGTCAGTCCTAATTTGACGATTTATAATCACTTGCGAAAGACACTTGCATGGGAAATTTCCCTCCTCCACCTATCCAGTGCGATCAAACATGGCAAATGTAATAAACTTAAATAAATTTTCTTTTTATCCCCATTTGCAGTTCTCTGTTCGGGCAAATAGAACTTGACAGATGAGCAGTTCGATAAGAAAAGCAATATTGTTTCTAAAATCAATATTTTTTGCAATTTAACGAAGCATCATTTAGTAATTTTTGCTTTGAATTAATTCTCTTTCTCTTTTTTTTTATTTATTTGTGTAGAGGATGAAAAGTAAGTAGATAAAAATTACCGAAAGAAAATCAAAACAATTGAGCACTCAAGCTGAGCCGGTATTGTTTTCAACTGTTCATTGTTTCTACGATGTAACGAGTGAGTTGCGTGTTTCAAAGAGCTTGAAGGCATCGACACGAATGGGGTAGATACGAATATAAACAGATATAAGCAGATTCACACAGATAAGTAATATCGGAGGCAATACTTTGCGAAAGGGAGGATTTAGTTGAATTGCGTGTCACGATAAATCATTTAGCATCGATTCGATGACGTCTCAATTGTTTTGACTAATTTTTAGCCGTCCTATCGGAATCGTGCGATGGCACTGAAAAATGAAACGTTTACGAAAAACAAAATTTAAATGGACTTTGTTTTTGTTTTGTATTTACGTCTATTCTTATGCCCTTTGGATGTAAACAAACAATGTCATTGTTTTTACTTCATTAATTTGACCTTCCAAATATTTACAAACGTCATTTCTTTGTGTGCTCCATTTAAAAAAAAAAACGTTTCGTTCTTTAGTTCTATAGAACTGTGTTATTTCTTGGTTTCTTCCTTGAAATCTCTCGCTAAACGCTATTTATTTCGCATGAAAAAAAGGGAACGGAGAGAAAAAAATGTGTTTTATTATTGGACATTGAAATTTATAATTAAATGGAATATTTCATTGGACTTAGCACGGATTGAATGTAACCGTAAATTGCTTACCTTGGAAGTAACTTTTAGTTCGAAGATAACTGACACTGAGTCTCAGTATGCTGAGGCGGTCCAGCTTGCTGAGAATATTTTGTTCGAATGGAAGTAAAGATGCTAACGTGTCCAACTCTGCATTTAACCGTTCTCTGTGTCTCTTACTTGGATTCGACTTCGTCACGCCGTCCTTCTGAGGAGGTTTTAAGCTGAAATTAAAAGTAAACTTTAACATTTCATAAATATTACAATTGGTACAACTATAATTAATAATTTAATCTGGATATTGATATTGTTTAAAAGGAAAGTATAATAAGAGGAATTTTGTTTGGTTATATACATTTTTTTTTAATAACTTTTAATATTATATAATTTGTAAGAAAATCATCGATTTTCTAGGTGTTACATGGAAGTGATCTGGAGAATGTATGGAAATAAATGCTGAGCTATTAGCATTTTCCAGAACACATCCAGACGAACTGTAATATCAGAAATGGCTGACAGAAATCGGTTGGATATTGGTTGGACCATTCATCTAGTATTCCAGTAGATGGCACTGAATACTGGTTGTATCTGAATCTGATAAGACCTAGCCTACATTTAGCTATTTTAAAAATCTAGAAACGCAAACATTCAGTGGTTATTCAGTCTTCACTCAAATTTTATCCAACCGATTTCCAATTCTACTTTGGTTCCAACAGTTCGTCTGTATATATCCTGGGAAATACTCTTAGCCTAGCACTTACTTCCAGATGTTCTTTAGATCACTTCCAAATAACACCCAGACGTTTTTCTCAGCTCTCTAAGGGCAAATTCGTGATGTACCAGTGGTTTAACAAATCTGGGTGAGTCTCTATCCAATTAACTCTTGACATACTCAAGAAGGGTCTTATTTATTTATATTATTCTATAAACCAAAATTTCCAAAATTCACATATATTCAATGTTCCACTAAAATGAACTAAATGGCTGAATAATTTAACATCAGTTCATTAGCGTTCCCCCTAAATTATAAGTTTCCAAAAGGTCGGCTGGGCTTTTTATAAAACACCTCTTTTCTTAATTTATGGAAAAATTTGACAATTTACCCACTTCCCTTGGGATCTGCATTAAATATCAAATTTTATAAAGCACCATTTGATATCCGCTAAATTAAAAATGAAGATCTTCACCCAAAGTTAACTCATTAACCTTGGTGAGTCACGTTGGTAAATAATGCAGATTAAGTGAGTCGTACGGGGGGAAAAAGGAGGGAATGAAGGGGGAGGGATGAAAAGGGATAAAAGAAAGCAGTGGAAATGAGTTATGATGCGTGAGCGTTGCAAGTGACAATGATACAAATACGCGAGGCGCGTGACCCTTTTCGTGGCCGGTCTATAACAGAATAATAATTAGCTTTGTTTTGCGCGAGGGGGCAAAAAAAAGAAAAAATGAGTGAAAAAGAAGGAGAGGAAGGAGGCGAGCGAGCCGCCAAGAGCCGAACGTCCTAATGGCGTCCGAACGAACCAGTCATCCAATCCGGAACCGCCGCCCTTGGGAACCTCGTCGCGGGTAATGGATTTTGTGTCATCCAATAATTAATAGAGTTCTCCGGCGTTGCTGCGCCGCGGCGCAGCCTCATTCATCACGCTTTCTAACCCCTAAGCATTTTAATTAAAGCCACCATTTTTACAAGGCGAGCCTCGCGTCCCCGGCTATCCTCGCGGGCGCCCTGCAGGAAAACGCTCTCTCAACTTCCGGGCGACCCGCCATCTTGCTCCTTTTTTCATAATGCAACGCATTTTGCCTCGCATTTATCACGCCTCGGCCGTGCCTTTATTGTTTTCGCATGATTCATTCCGGCCCCGAAAAAAAAGATCCTTATCCGGCCGCATTTATTTCACTTTCGTCGTCATCGCTTTTTGGTGGCTGAGGGAACACGCGGTCCGATACTCGGCGTCATTCGTGTGTACCCCTCGAATAAGGACGAGTATAAGGTGCAATTTTCTTTAATTAACGTCGCTCCATTAAATTCACTCGTTTGGGCAGACATTGTAATGGCCATGGAAAAGTATTTAAAGTGAAATTAAGATAAAAAGTTAGTGTTGTTGTTTACTTTTTGAGGTAGTGATATTGTGATGTTAGTCTCTAAAGAATTTGTCAATATTTAGAAAATTTCACAACATTCATTCATTAACTAAAGTACTAAAAAAGATAATTTCAGTTTAATAGTTAAATATTACAAGATATGAAACTACTCTTAACATCACTGTCACTACTATTAATAACCCTAGTAAAAATGAAACATATGTGGTCCATATAGGGTCCATATATGTTTTAACAATTTCATACACTGAGAAAAATGAAATAGTATATTTATCAATAAATTCTGGGGTATTGAACCTATATGTACTCTGTAGGTGTATAGAAAAAATTCCCAAAAATTATAAGTGATACACATACAAAGAACGTATAGGTTCAGTATTCCAGGATTTATTGCTAAATATGCTATTTATTTTTCTCGGTGTATAAGGTAATAAAAAAATCATATACAGACATATACGTTTTTCCTTAATCCATACATGGACATATATGTTTATCCTTAAACCATATATGATCATATATGGTCGATATATGGCAATAATTAATTTCCATATAAGAGAATTATTAAATGCATACATGGCTAGAATATTATACCAATTATTGCCATATATCGACCACATATAGCCATATATGTATTAAGAATAAGCATATATATAATTTTATTTATAATATATAAATTATTCCAAAGTGGAAGTATAAGAATAAATATATATATAATTTTCTTATTTCCCTATATGAAATTGTTAAAACATACACAGACCATATATGTTTCACTTTCATTACTGCATTTTATAAAAACAAACGAAACGTTCCAAAACACGAGAAAACCAAACCGAAATAATTCATCCTCCAGTATTCATTAATACCCGAATCTTACAGCGTAAGAAAAGAGCGCATAATTACGTTAATACAACCGCACTCTAATTATGCATTGGGAGGAAAAAAAAAGAACAAATTTCCTTATATAAATATTTATGAACTATATCGCAAATGGCAACTGAGCATTCAAACTCGGTCAACGTTTTAACGACACATATGACCCATATACGCCGCCATAAAAGCGTGCTTTTTGCCTTGCGCTTAATGTCCGGCAGGCATGTCATTGAAATCGCATAATTGAATGAATTGAACGTATTGCGCGGGCATTATGCGCGCTTCGCGTTGAAACAAATTCGACGGCTGTTTCGCGAGGCGTGAGACTGCGTGCGTGCCAAAGCGCGTGCTCTCCGTTGCGTGTGCGCTCGCAAATGTCAATAGGAATATAGGCCAGTATCCAAGAGCGCACGAATGGACAAATTAATCGTTGGCGTGCCAAGCCGCGCGTTCTCAATGGCATTCCCATAGCTCATGCCACGTGCGCGGGATGCGCGCAAGACGTTGCATCTCATTTTTTCAGTATCGTTACTTTTTGTTGAGCACAGTTTATTGCTCCCTAAGTTAATAATACCTTCGGATATCGTAATTTAACAGTTTTTAAACTACTTCCATCCAATTTGTTTACCATTAAATATAACTATTATTTACGAAAATAATTGTTTAGTGATATGATCCCTGATAAAAATTAAACATATATGGTCAATATATGGTCTATATATGTTTTAACAATTTCATACAAGGAAATAAAAACATCTTGTATGGACATATAAGTTTTTCCTTAATCCATATATGGCTATATATGGTCGATATATGACAATCATTGATTTCTTTGTAAAGAAGTTATTAGATGCATATATGGCTAGAATATTATATTAATTTTTGCCATATATCGACCATATATGGCCCCATATGGTTTAAGGAAAACATATATGTTTATATATGAATTATTTATTTCCTTATGTGATATTGTTAAGACATATATGGCGGCGATATTATATCAATTATTGCACTTTTTCGACCATATATAAGCTTATAAAGGTGACAATCATTTGTGATTGCTCATTGTTCGATACAAGTGATTTATAATGATTATCAACATAGTAAAATAAAATGTCAAAAGGAAAAAAAATATGCTCGCATAGACGATCAGATCCATCAGGTGGGCCAGGTGATAAGGTGTTTCCCCTTTTCGTGACGTATATGTAACACGTTGCCCTTGCATTAGCTGGCTGTCACGTACAGATGCATATCGACTCTTCCAACCGTAAACGCAGCAACGCATTCAGAGAACACTTATTCCCTCTAAATGTTCCGATCGAATAACTGTTAAGTGTTTTAGTTTATGAAATATTGCTTTGAGAAGGCCGGCCGACTTTGGCCGATCCAAAATGGGCGGGTTACTTCTAACATCTGTTTTCAAAATTACCATACTTTTTAATACTAGAATTCAAATTTCATTTCTTCGAATGATTCAGTTGAATCAATGTTTTTCATTAACATAGCAAATTCTTTTCACGTACTACAATTGTATGACTTTGAAATACAAATCTTATTTCGCAAAATACTTTTTTATTTGTAAAATACATTTTATAAATATTACTAAACCATATCAGATATTCGTCCTCTTTTTACCATAGAATACAATGGAAATTACTAACAATTTTCTTGCACGGTAAATATCGTTTGGGAAACTATTAATCATCAAATGATGATTACATTTGTTTAATGATACCCTAAGACGGTGGGGTGGAGGGGGAGGGGGGTCGTTCAAATGACTTACATCGGTAAATTTATCATCGAATAAGTACGAGAAATAAATGTTAACGGATTAATAACGAGGCAATTGCCATGTTACATAAATGTCAGTTGATAACTGAAACGCGAACATTGCGTATCAGTGCAGGCAGCGCAATATTTGATTCCGAGTTGGAACATGCAATGTGTTGTGTTGCGAAAATCAGTATTATGCGCGAGGGGAAATGATGATAATGATATTGAGTGTCATAGCGAGTAAATTGAGGAACTTTGTTCATTGAACTGCGTTGCTTTGATTGAAAGTTGAAGGAATGTTTCAGGAAATTTGTGTTATCGCGTTTGATTATCGATTGAATTAATATAAAAAACTTTTTATTTGTTTTTTTTCCTATCAAAACTATTAAATTATATTGAGTCAAAATGATAGGTCCTATGAGGAAATATAAATACTGTAATTTACTATTTTTTAACCCAAATTAATGACGTTTTAGAAGGGTAAAATTGTGGCTATGGATAGTAGTAAAATTTCCAGATTACGTAATAGCTTTTAGTTCAACAAATACCTTTATGATTATTATTTTCAATTTCGTTAATATCACAAGCTTTTGCTTATCGTTAAATTAATATAAAATGCTTTGAATTTTACGCTTACATTTTTTCTTTGAGTGTATTAAGTGAACAAAATAATTGTACACCTGCTATAACAATGGCGGGACTGTGCATCTATTGTAACAAAGTTTGAATACCATCGTTCTTTTATTAAATGTCGAATCGTACAATGGAAATGTGATAAAATAATTATAAACTAATATCAGATCTTAAATAAAAAAATAATAATAAAGGAAACAAGGACAAAAAGTGATTTAAATACATATTTCACAAAGGATGTATAAAATTTTCCTTTTTACTGTACACTGAGAAAAAAGTTGGGATAAAAATTATTATACTAAATGTAAAAATGGGGACAAATTACAATTCTTGTGATATTTAAAATACATTTTAAAAGAGATTATCAGTATTGTACAAGTTGTTATGGTAC
>JABFPN010006253.1:0-11843 GCA_022817305.1 Leptoteleia sp. ZL-2020 | reverse complement strand
GTTTATTTATCATTGTGATAAGCAGACGGGGAGAGGCTGGCGCGGTTCCACGGATCGTGCGAGCAATTGGATTGTTTTGCAGAATGAAGACGATTAGGGGCTTCGCCTCTTATATATATATACCCCCCCTCATCATTCTTCTTGGCTCGATTTTTGGGCTTTCGGTTTAGATCGCCTGCTTAGAAGGCGCGTTTAGTTGACCTCAGGTTGGATAATGGAATGCGGATTGTGTCGTTGGTAATTACGATAATAATTGAGTGCGAAATCATTGACTGGTTATGGGTGTGGGTTTTGGGGTTGGGGAGGAGCTGTGGGTATACTTTTGGAAGTTTTATGTTAGGTTTGTTAGGTTTAATTATTAGTTGGGTTTCGAATTTGGAAGGAGTAATGGGTTTGTTTGTGGTACATTGAGGGAAGTTTGAAAAAATTACTATATTTTATGGCAAACCTTATTAAGATGATATATACAAGTTTTCTTATTAATATAGGAGAAAGAATATTATAATTGTCTAAAGTTTGGTTGAACATTTTTGGAAAATTTCCTAGGAATGTTTTTTACTGTAGGTGTAAACTGATTTGGTTTATCCTTTATAATTGTTATAGGAATTTACTTATATTATCATTTTGTTCCATTTGACATAATATTTTTCAAATAATATTTTTGTATGAAATCAGTCAAATTTACTGGTATCCTGTTATTTATAATAAAACATTTGTTATAGTAGTAGCAAAATATATAATACTTCAATTTTTGATAATTTTGATGGATATAAATAAATAAACTGTTTAAGAAATTACAAGAATTTTTTCTTTTTTTTTTTAACGAGAATTTAGCCTCTCAACTGCGTAATTAGATTCAGAGTGCACTGTATTAAGTCAAGCTGTATTATGAAAAGTTGTGGGGTTTTATGTAGAATGTGTAGTCGAAAGTGACGTCAAGATTTGCCGTAGAAAATTGATGAAGTTTTATATGCGGGAATTTAATCGAAGAATAACAACCAAGTAAAATAGTTGTTTTTTACACTTGGTACAAAATATTCCTTTTTTGATCATTTTATTAATCTTTTCAATTGACTCACAATACTAAATTATTAATAAATTAAAATAATTGATTTGATTATTTAATCATTATTGCAATTTATCTGATGAAAACTTTATTCTCTTAGAATTTGTACTTTACAGAATAAATAAATTCTTCTTACTTAAAATGTAAGTTAATGAAAATACGCTCCTTAAGCTCAATTTCTTAGAAAATATAATTTTAAATTTTATTCTACTTTAAAGCATGAATACAATCTTTTATAATCTTGGGGAAAATAATATAAATTATTTAAAATACAATTAATTTCTCGAGCCTTACCAAACTAACATTAGAATTCTTTGTTTGCAAAATAAACCCAGTATTAAATCATACGTAAAGATATAATAAACATTATTCCAGAACGCTGTTCCCAACAACGGTCCTAAATGATTTCATAATTCTTTCTTCATAGCTCAGTTAGTACAAACCTTGCCGTAATAACGATTTTAATTACGATGAAAGGAGATCTAAGAAAATAAACTTCCCCTTGAATAATTTTAGTTTAAAGTAAAACAACTGCACTTTCCTTTCACTTTTCATAATGCAATTCCATCGCGAAGAATTTTCACTTTTAAATCTTACCAACTAAAATTTACAAACGTTATTATATTTCTTGAAATAACCTCCTGTCATTAGAGTTTGTTACTTGCCCTTAAGAAATCCTTTGAATGCGATTTGAAATTTTATATTTAATTTTGTTTTCCTGTTAAAATGTTGATAATTTATTACTTCGACGTGGTATAATAAAGGATAAGATAATGCTAGTGATGAATAATATATAAAGTGAATAACAATGTAATGTGAATATTTTTAGTTAAACAAATTAAATATCGTGTAAAGTTTTTTTTAATATTTATTTTAAATTCTACACTGAGTTGAAGGAATATTTTGATCCACCTTCAGAAAATTGTTCGTAAAGAATTATTTGTTTCATATATAAATCAATATAATTTACCAAGAAATAAACCCTTGCTAAAAAGTCACTTCCATTATAAAAACTTATTTATGTTAACGCAAAAAAAAAAGACAAATTCATTACCTAAGTATTTCAATTTTAATACTTTTTAACAAAGCATCATTTAAGCTTCTAAATGCTTCTAAGAAATTGTTTTGATTCATGAAGTTTGCTTTATTATAATAAAGTCTTCAAGTAGAGTAATGAATTAATTAACTTTTTCTCATAAATTTATTGGAATAATACTTTAACTCAGCACTTTTTCATATTTTAAATATCTTCATCAATTGTCTTTTGGGGTTCTACATCTCCTTATTAATTACAATTATCTAATTCATTTGTTTTCGCCTAACTTGAAGGAAATTACAAAATTTCTAAACACATAACTTTCAGAAATTCACAGCACTTTGCACTCCTTACTATTGCACAACTCAACATTGTTTCGCGTTTAAAAAACGGCGCCTTTTTCTCGCCCCGAGGTTCTGAAGACGCTCGGCCGTCATTTCGGGGCGAGCTGAAACTGGCTGAAGGTCGGCATTTCGCTGACGGGTTTTTCACGAGGAAAAAAAAAATGGAACGCGTTGACAATGCGTGCCGCAATAATAGCCATTTTTGACGCGTAACGACGCAAGTACACCCATTGTACCCGTAGCCTGGGACGTCGCAACGCCAAGTGCAGTACAGTAATTACGCGCATAAGCGCACTCGGTGATTTCTCAACGGAAAATACGAGCGCATTGTTCGGCCTGTTTAAATAAATGTTGCTCCCTTGTCTTGTCTATTCTGTGGCCCGAGCGAATCACGGCTCGCCGCGTTTTTTTATCTTTTTTTTTGCGGAAAAGGGATACGGAAATGCCAAGCAAGAGGAACGAGGGGGGGGCTCGAGTTTTTAAGGTGAGAAAATGGTTCCGGATTGTCATCGACGAGGTTGTGTCGTTTGTCGAATCGGTTTGGCTGGTTAGTGACATTTTTTGCGACAAAAAACGATCGAGAGAAACTGCCGGTTACACGCGAAGAAAAGTTGGAAGAAAAATTATCGTACATTGAGAAACAAAGTTGTAATGAAAATTACTATACCTTCTGAGGTTGGAAGGATATTGTTTAGAGTGTCTGCTATTTTACCATACCATGGCAGTAATATTTTGTGTATGATATAATAAAATTTTATATTCAGTATGGTAATATTTGCCATAAATCGTGGCAACTTTACAAGGTCGTATAAGAACTTTTACTATACCATACAAAAAATATTATTAGATTGGTATGGTAATTGTATAAGTATCATAGACGATATCCCATCAACCTCAGAAGGTAATTTTTATCAAGACTTTTTTCTCAGTGTACTTTATAACAACGTGATTTGGTAATTGTCAACGTATTAGTTAACAATTTTTACTATACTAGGGAGTAATTATTCGAAGTCAAATAATGAAAACATTTAATGCGAGTGAAAATGATGGAACGCGAATTAGAATCACCAGTAAAATGAGAATATTCCAAAATTTTTTTTTAATCGGACAAAACTTTTGTTATTCCAGTGTTATTCCAGTGTTAAGTATTGAAAAAATTAAACTTTCTTAATACTGATCCAACTATCTTTTATTAATGAAGCTGTAAGTTACTATAATATTTTTCTTGGTGTAAGTCCAAATTCTGACTATAAACTCTACGTACTATATTGCTAACTTAAACTCACTGATTTATTAATTAATAAAAACCCACTTATTATTAGAATAATGCGGTTAGAATACACTAACAAATTTTATAGTACACCTAATAATGGTTAATTTTCCAGACACTCAGCAAATTCTAAATTACTTTACAATAATTGACAGTTAAATTAAATATTTACTTTCTTATATCAAAAATTTCTTGTCAGTCAAGCAATATCTTTTCCTCGAAGCAAACTCAAAATAATTTCCACCATTTTTATTAGACTCACTTTTTCGCCTCCACAAAAATGACACCGTAACCAAAATAAAAAAAAAAAAAAAAAAAACAATCCCACGCCATTTCTCTCCTAATAATCGTCCTCTCATTCATCGAATAACGCGTAGAAAACCGTGCGACGACACGTTGACGACAATCGCGCTGTCAATGTCGACAAGTACGGGCCATTAAAAATAATCTGTAACGCCCCCGCGTAACAACAAACAGGGCAAAGTTCGAGGGGCACTTTTACCTGAAGCGCAAATCAAATTCTCGATTCTAATTTCAGGTTTTGTCCGTCGATTTAACAAATCCGGCCCCGAAACACGCGGAATAAAGGAAAAGGGGGCCCGGGGACGCGTGTTTGGACGCGTAGCTCCTATTGCTCGTGCGACAAAGACGTGTTAAATAAATAAGGGCCCACTCGAGGAACGGGCGTGTGAGAGAGAGAGAGGTGGGGGGAGGTAAAAAAAGTGTGTTACTTTAATCGACGACCGATCGAACGGTCAAATCGAGCGGTCGCGCCACGTAGCAGCCATTCGCATTTCAAAGTATCGTGCAAACAGGACTGCCACCTTCGAATGGGGCCTGAATGGCGCGAGAGGCGTCGGTGAAAAGGCATCTTGACAAGGCCAAGTTCTGGTTTTGTTGTCAACCGCCTACCGCTCGAATTTCGAGACGCGATTATGCCCAGAAATTGGCTCGGACATTAAGAACTCACGCGCGTGGGATATTTCGCCTCGATTATTTTCATCTCAAATCGAATCCTGGGAATGACCGGTTTCTTCTTCTTTTTTCTTCCTTCGTTCTTTTTTTTCTTCTCTTTTGCGAAACGCTTTGCATTGTGCTTTATCAGCGATTGATCGTCGCTGATTCCTTTTTGCATTCAGTTTTGTCATTTGACCAAACGTAAACTGAGATTTGTCCGCGTGGAAGAGTGTTATTAAGGTGTGTTTGATGTTAATTTTCGGATAGTTTTATATCAATAATGAGATGTAGTAGAAGTTAATTTTTAAGATACATATTATAGATTATTTAATGATGTAATGATTCAGTGATTATGTTATCTAAGCAAGGAGAAGTTTGTTGTTGTAAAACATCAATTCAGAAAAGATTCTACACTATTTTATGTTTATTATATGTGATTGAATATAATTTCGATGAAATCTATATAATTCCTTTAGCTTATACAAAATAACCCTATTAAAAGTGAAGCATATATGGTCCATATGTTTTAACAATTTCAAATAAAGAAATAAAACATTCAAATTTGGATATATATGAATTTTTTATTTCCTTCAATTTTCATTTTTACTAGGGAAATTTGTTGTTTGTTTCAAATCATTTTTATAATCTCAATTTTCTATCAGACTCAAGAATAAATGTGTAACTAACTTTTAACAGTTTATCTAACCAATATAATGATTATTGTAATGTCTTTTTTTCATGGTATAAATGCAATACAGTTATGCAGAACTATGGTGCAATTGAAAAATAAGTACTTTATCTTGTAACTACTCTAATTAAAGTAAAAACAGTAAAAAATATAGTAAAAATTAGTAAAGCCTCTGTCATAATCATTAACTTTTAATAACTTTTATCATAATCAAAATATTTCTTACACTTTGCAACTAAAATTAACTCCAATTCAGATTCAGAATAAGAAACTCTTTTACAGCAGAAACGCTCTTTTTTCAAAATTATAAATGCATTTAATGCTTTTCTTTCTGGTTCAAAATAAAGTCAGATAATTAAAAAAATGTTACATCAAAAACTGAATGCCTTAATATGCTTTATAATTTCAACGAAAATTAAATATCGATACATTCCATTTAAATGGCATTTCCATAATTGCAGCCCGATAATTTCTATCCACGACTCCGCGCAGTCACAATTTCATCCCTAGCCTCGTTTGCGTGCCACCTAACGCCTCATTATTTATCATGAAAAAGGCCGCAAAATTGTGCGCTCTCATAGCCGCGACGCCAATGATTAACTTAATGAAAAATCACGGCAAAATTCGCCGCGAGCCACTCGTCGAATACGCGAAACGCGAAACTGGCGCCGGATTCGCCAATTTTCTACGCACTCCCGCAAAATTCGCACGAGTCCCCCCCCCTCCCCCCGCGCGCGTATCTGTAATAATTTTGTCCTGTCAATTGCGCCTCGTTATTTCGCGCGCGAAGGCAAAAGCCCCCGCGAGTTGACATTCGACGGAATTAAGGTTGCCGCGATAAGACGGGAGGGCTTCATTTCGTTGGAAGTCAGCTTGCGAGAAACGAGCCGCGCGACCGTAAACTTCAAATTTCATTTGCCGTAAGCACCTAACTATCTCCATATTAGATTTCTGAAGTGTCTTGTAAGAGCGGGAATGAAATTTTGTAGGAGCGCGCGTCTGAAATGTTCGCGTTAAGGAATTATTTAAGAACACGAAGGGGGGGGGGAGAAAAAAGGAGGCAAAAATGGAAGAAAAAGGGGAGAAGGGGGGGGGGGAAAGAAGAAGAAAATTTGAATTTTAGCCGCGCGCGGATTTTCAATAGACGCACTTGGTTCAGCCGCGACGAATGCCACTTCGTTAGCGACGAGATTTATAATTATTCCGGCGAAAATTGCGCCTCAAATTTCGTCACTTTTTGAGGGCGTTAATCGTCACTCGGAAATCTTGTCAGTTTTCACCTCTTTTTCCTCGCGGCATTCCAGGATAAACAAGCATTTGAAATTAATTATTCGTCGTACCGTTTAATCGTTTAATCAGGATTTCATTTAATCGTTTCAATAAATCCCGCAATTAATCTTTTCGACGGCTTGGTCTTGTTTATTTGGCGCGTTACCCAGTCGTTTAGCGAGGACAGTTCTTTGAGAGATGATTAGAAGAAATTCGTTTTAATTTGATTAATTTTTCAGAGGATGCGAGACGTTATTTAAATTGGGAGTTATATATTTGGGGATGAGATGTGTGTATGATTTTGATTGATATGTTTATGATTGCTTTATTGAACGATAAAATAATTTTTGACGCGCGTTTGCCTACAGAAATGAGATATCGAGAAGTCGAAGGGCGCAGAAAACTTGATTTCAGTTGCCGTCGGGAACTGAAATGTATGTTCCGTCGCACAGTGATATGCATCGCAGTTCGTGTAATGCGTAAATCGTACTACTGTCGACGTCTACTCGGTTATATTTATTTTTCTTTTTAAAGGAAATTCGATGCTTTAAAGTTTGCTAGTTAAAAATGAAACGTAAAAGTTGGGGCAAAGTTCAGATTAGTTGATAAATAAATTTAGAGTGATTTAATGTTTAAAGAAATGGACGCAGATTTCATAATATAAGATTTCATAGTTTAAGATTACTGATATTATTTCAACAAGAAGAATTTAGTTGTTTTAGAAAAAGATTATTTGTTTTTATATAATCTAAAGATATTATCGGCAGAATAAAGAATTGGGTATTTTTTTGTAAATTAAAATTACATTTTATATGAATCTTTTGATTGTAATCAGAAAGAGGATTAGTCTTATTAAAAGTTAGTTTAAATGTAATAAATTATGAATTGAACAGTGTTGAACAGTTTTTTATGACGCAAAAAGTTGATTACATTAAATTTTTACATTTTCTATTATAAAGTATAGACTTCTGTTAATATAGCTTCACTAAAATTATAATTCATTTAAGATAAATAGTTGACAACTAATGTCAACTTTCAACCAATGAATGTTTGACAAACTGATACGTTTTGTTAACTTGAAGTAATGATGTTTTTATTTTTTCATGTATATGACCAGTTTACTAATAATGTTGGTAATTTTTATTAGTATATTTTTTCTCTTCTTGTAGTATAGTAAGCCAATAAAATATAGAAATATTTGCTGGATTAATTCTTCGATTTTCTTTGTTACTTTCATAGCACATTTTTGAATTCTTTTAAATAATTTAGAATACTTGATATTAAAAAATAACATAGTACGCATAATATTATTTGGATAATTTGCAAAGATGAACAATTTCAGTAAAATAAATGAAATTTGTAGGGAAATGTAGAAACTTTTAGAACTAATAGTTAATTCTATTCGTATATATGTATTCATCGAATTTTTTAAATTTTAGAATAATAAATATTTTCACAGATACGCAACGTTATTATTGTTATAATAATAATGACTTTGTGTAACTTGTTTTTCGCAAAAAAGTATTAAGTAACTCAATTTACAATAAAATGTGAAGTAACGAAATATCGCTGTAGTTTGTACTTTGAATTTCAACTGTCTGAATGTAATTCTTCGTTTAAGATATTGCGAAAATCCGTTTAAAAGGCACGATTCACTGACAAAGATTATGAAAGCTTACCTATTAAATTTATTGTTATCTGACATACACAATAATACATGTTTTAGCAATAATTCTGTTTTCAAGTCAGTTCAAGAAGATACCTTCTAGATTTTATTTCACATATGAATAAAAAAGTATACACTTTTATAGAAAATGGTAAAATTTAACATGATCAACATTAATTTTCCAAATTTCTATAACTTGCTAGCTAAGTAGTTTCTTTTCCAAATTAATATAGTAATATTTAATATTATTTCAATGTCTAACAAAGTAGTAATATTTAATATTATTTCAATGTCTTACAAAGTAGTACAACGCATAGTTTTACGTACTTTAAATTAAAATTATTTTTGTTTACTCTTTCTCAAAAAGTTTATAATATGAACTGATTAATATGAATTTTTCCCCCCAAAAAAATCAGAAACTTTTCTCACGAGTATAAATATCTATGCTACACTCAATGAAAATATTTCACGATGTTTGTTATCAAAATACAAAATTTTATTCACGCGCGAAAAAAAGCTTGTTATTTCAACGCGATACAACGTGGGAAGATGATTATATTTTTAGTACACCCGGGATGACAATGTCGAACATATTTTTCGATTATAATATAACATCGGTATTTCCCTATTACATCGTGCTCACACTTTATATTACGTACTTTCGCGTTTCCTTGTGTGCTTTATTATTCTCACGAGAGTCTAAAAGCGACGACCGAATTCAAATCTCGGTGGACAAAAGTTGTCGAAGTGTCCAAATATTGTCGAACGCAGATGTTCTTACGTTTGGAAGATCCGTCGTGAGGCGCGTCAGATCCGAAAAGAAAACTTTCCGAAAAATCATGTGAATTTTTCCACGACAAATTGTGTACGTTGGAAATATTCGCAAATGGACACGTAGTTGAGAATTACTTTATGGGAATGCGCGAGGGATTTATCACAAGTTTCACACCGCGCTTCTTTAACGCTTTTCTTGCAATTAAATAATTTATATTTCATGATATAATTATTATATTATATCAATAAATTGTGTCAAAAAATTATATCATGCAATGCAATATAATTTCTTTATTATTCATAATTAATGTGAATGGTAATTTCATGATTTTGTTTTAATTTTATTTATTGACTCATTGTTATAGAATACCAAAAATATCAACTAATTTGGCAATTATATTAAATGGTCTTTCACTGAGAAAAAAAAAAAACATTAGAATAATTCTTTTAATCGGTTATATTGCAATACAACTATTTTTAATGACTAATTCTCCGATCCTTTTCTAGTCAACTTCTAGCAAAATATAATTAAGAGTTTTTATAAATAATGGGTGTAATTGTAAAAGTGTGATTGTAAACAGTATATAATTTAATTAAAAGAAACTTTGAAGGGATATTATGAATTAGAGTTTAACAATCGTATCATTCGATACAGTGGTAAAATACAAATACAGTAGGCACATAATCATATGTCAGCACTGACATTTTATTTGAAATACAATATTTAAACGCCCCACAAATAAAAAGCTATTAAATGTAAACTTGTATGGGAATCGTGTTACAATGGTGGATATCAAAAAACACTTTATACGAGGAAAATTGTATTGAAATATTAAAATTACATTTGGGGTACAATTTGAACTATCAATGTCATCACGATGAAAATCAACTTTATTCTTGTTTTCTTTTTTTTTTAATTTGTCATTTATTAATTAATAACTAAAATTAAATCGAATAATTTTATACTAAATTATTCAGATAAGATTTATATCACATAAATTTGATTAAATTTATTTATAATTAAAACGTTTAAATTCAATTACTTTTAATTTTTTTTGCAATTACCATTTATTTCACAGTAAATTACGATGAATGGGATATATAAGTTTATTAAAGTAAAGTTCCTTTTAATTTGTAGTAATTACTTCTTTTTTTTAATTTGAGCATCAGAAGTACCATTGAATTCATACATTATCTAATGAGGTTTTGAAACCTTTTTTTTTTTTTTTTTTTTGGAACGATAAAGTGAAAGACCTTGATGAAAAAAATTTACATATAATTACTGCAGGTGTTTATCAATTTAATTTACTGGCTTAAAGTTGGAATTTTAATCGCAATGTTGAACCTTGTTGCTGATATTAAATAATTATTCATATGCTAATGGCTGGTTCCCACTCAAATAGTAACTATAATATACAGTATATGCAATAGTTAATGAAATGATTTTAGTTTATATTTTAATAATGTTGAATATGAGTGAATAGAAATCAAAGTTTTGTGTTCATTAAATCATTGTTATCGATTGTGAATTATTCGATTTAATTTTAGCCATTTATTATAGAGAAATAAATTGATTAATGGTGAATAACACCATAATGAACGGTGCAATAATTTTGTTTAATTTGCAAGAAATATTTCTCTAGATAGTGTAATCATTCCATTTACAAGTTACTACAAATTTTTGTCTTTTGTGTTTATTCTTTTGTTGCTATTAAATCCATTATTTTTATTGAAATATTACTGCGTATATATGTGCGTTATTTGAGACAATAATTTGCCATTTCAACCATAAAAAATGTTAATTTTTTTAAATTTTGAAAAATGTATAAGTTACTTGACAATGCAACACATTTTGCAGTGTATTATCCTATTTCGATGGATGATATATTTAAGGTGAATTTACATGCACTTTACAAAATAAAAATAAAATTCTTGTACGTGCTAAATTTCCTTATTAAGGAACTTTTCTCTGTTAAGAAAATTTGTCAATCTACAAAAATTTGTAGAATTTATATGGAATTCATATACTCGATTACTTTATATCACTTTCACTAGAATTAAATCATTTATTTGTTTTTTTTTTCTTAGCATAAATACTCTAATCCTAGGAGAAAAACCACTCATCTTATATTAATCTGCATACACTGAGAAAACAATAAATTTTCAGCAGAACTGAGAAATCATATACACGTCATATTAAAATTACTTTAGAATCCAAATAAAATTTTATCATCAATCCTATTTCTTAAAAATTACCAAACTTCTCTAAGCACAAAGTATACAAATACCTTTGCCAACATTAAAAAGGCTAAAATTTTCATCCAATTTCAACAACTGAATTTCTCAGTGCGCCATCGTCTCAGTGCATTCTAAAATCAAAACGAAAACCATGCCGCTCTCAAAATAAATCATTCAAAACCGCAAAAATCATCAACAAGCTCAAAAAAAAAAAAAAAATCAAACTCAAACCCCACGAAAAATCAAACGCAATCCAAACATACCCCGGGTAAAAACCCCTAAAATGGCAAAAAAGTTCGGCGCGACAAAAAAGTAGCCGTGCGTTTAAGAATGACACTAATTCGAAACTGGCACCGCGGTTCGTGCACCAAGCCCAACCAAGAACCCCTCCCCCGAAAAACCCGCGCTGAAAAAACAGCCAACCATAAAACAAAACGGAGGCGGAAAGGTGGAAATAAAGGGGCAACGAAAGGAAGAGAGAAAGAGAGAGAGAGAGAGAGAGAGAGAGAGAGAGAGAGAGAGAGAGAGAGAGAGA
>JABFPN010006252.1:0-11844 GCA_022817305.1 Leptoteleia sp. ZL-2020 | reverse complement strand
TACTAGGATTTGACATCGGGCCAATATCAGTTGCCAATGTTGTGTCCATGTACGGATGTATAGTTACGGCGGAATATCAGATCCGGATATTGGACCGATATTAGGAGGAAACGTTAGACCAACATTCTTTTCGAATACTGGAGTTATGTTTGAAACCAATATCAGATCAATGTCTTTTCATGATATTAGACTGATATTATGAACTTATATTGGGGCAAGCTAAACCACCGTTACATTTTGATGCAGTTCCATGCTAGGAAACTGACGGTTTGCCGACGGTCTTTGATATCGGGCCGATATCGGGCCGATTGTTTTTTTCTGTATGGGTAAGCTGCATACTGTGCCTGTAAATATGCAGCACGCAGCCGAGCACACGGAGCTCACGGGTGGAAAAAATGAAAAGTTTGACTGTTTTCAAGTTAAATTTGAAAAGAAAAGAAAAGAAAAGAAAAGAAAAGAAAAAAAAAAGAGAGACCAGCAGAAGACTGCTTTAATTGCTCAACATTTTCACGCTTGATTTCCCTTGTAAATGCGATTATCTGCGATGACATAATGGGCAATTTGCATAACGCAAAGTTAATTCGTGAATCGTGAAAAAATCGAGAAATTTATCGCCGCGACAACTTCCTTACCGAATCACGACAAGTACCAAAATCACTCGTCACACAAGTATATTACGTCTGGACACAGATGGCGGCACTCGTTGCTTGGACTTTGCGTTGAAATGTCAACGCGTCCGATCATTGTAAATGTGCATACATTTATTATTTATATTCCATTACCGATTTTGATGCCGTTAATTGATTATAAAATGTGTGTCGGTCGTTCAAAGTTGCGACGATTCGTAGAGTTTTCATCACAATTAAACGCAATCGATGACACGAAAACTGAACAAGGCAAGTGGGGACGATTATAAAAATGTTCCTCAACTCCAAACTGTATGTCGCGTGTAGAGAAAAGAAATGAACATGGACGTTGTCGTTGTCGTCGTTCATTATTAACGTTAGAGTCAATAAAATTCAAACTATTCCGCCCGTTAAAGTCAAGTGTCGGAGTGTTAGTCAAAGATTACGCAATTTTGAAGAAACGCTCTGACGTAATTTCTAGGCTTGGGTTCAAAGACTTTTGCGGACCAGTTACGAAAAAGTGTCTTTTCAATCGCATTAATTATTGAGGCGTGGCTCAATCAAAATAGCTTAGATTCGCTACCGAACAATCTAGATAAATCCTTGAATTTCTAATTCGCCGACATAAATTGAGAACAATTATAGCGAACGCTACGCATGACTAGCAAGTTTTCTTTAATTTGTCGGACTAATGTTCGGAGCGCGCGCCACGCCAACTGTTGGTACACTTGAATTTCCTTCCTTCCTCTTTGTGTTGCACTCGTAATGAATAATAAAAATGATTTGAAATAGCCATACGACCACGGCTAGGCAAGCATGCCATGCCAAACGAAATAAGAATAAATCAGAATGTTGGACATTTTAAGCAAAAAACTTTCCAAATTTACGATCGACAAAATAGTTAATATTACACGGAAAAAAATTTTCGGTGAGAACTAGTAGAAATTTATGAAGGATAACTAAAAGTTCTAGCTGCTAATGGAATAAGTAGAAATTTTATAAAAAATCAGCTAAACAAATTTTGTTACTGTCATCTTATCGAAACAGTAAAACCGTTTTGGTGTTATTACCAAACATTTTGGATGGAGTAGTAAGACGTTATAAAAATTCAACATCATACTCGATTTGACAGCTACGGTACTAACCTTATTCATTATGTCAACAGAAGCACCAAAATATATTGGATTTGGATAATTTAATGTGGAAAATAATTTAAAAAAAAAAAAAAAAAAAATTTGAAAGAAACTAATGAATAAGAATTTGTTTATATGGTGTTTATTAAGAACGTCTATTGTATTTTATTTGTTTAAAATCGACAACATTTATTAGGTTAAAAGTGACAACATAAACAAACCACTTACACTAGCTAACGCATACACATACGTAGCGGCGCTAGTGTTTTGTTCACTTTGACGAACCATTTATCTGCGAGTAATGCAAATTTAGGTGATTCACCTAAAAATGATTTTTCACTCAAATATAAGCAAATGTATTTTGTTTTCATATAATTTTGTTTCTCAGTCACCTTTATATTTATGTATAAAAATATTTTTGTAATATACAAATTTTATTTCTATTTTAAATAGAAATAACCAAATATATTTATTTAGTTATAAATCATATGCCATTTTGTTCCGTGTACTATTCCGTTTCCCAAGTGTGCCAGGCTGATATAAATGTATTGCTGTCAATAATTGCTTCATCAAGTTGTTTATGCTAAAGTCACGACGAAACGGATACATGTCTTAATAATGTTATAGGAAATTGCCAATGCTGAAAAACGACCCAAACTTGGGCCAGTACTGGTTGCCAGCAAATTGGTATTTGCGGCACAGCATTTCGAAAGAGCCGAATGTCAAGAGATTCTGTGGCA
The DNA here is from genome assembly GCA_022817305.1 of Leptoteleia sp. ZL-2020. Lineage (NCBI taxonomy): Eukaryota > Metazoa > Arthropoda > Insecta > Hymenoptera > Scelionidae > Leptoteleia > Leptoteleia sp. ZL-2020. Next base: position 9,345 of record JABFPN010006252.1, on the reverse strand, counting down.
TACTTGAGCATTAACGACAGTCCAACTTTTTTGTAATATTAAATATTACTGTGTGTGTGTGTTTTAACTAACATTGCGAGAATATGTACATTGCCTTTCGACTGTTAAATCGGCACACCAATTGGCATTAACATGAGCAGTAGAGTTTTAGCTGGCGGTGTTGGCTGAAGCATAATTATGGCCAATGCAAGTATACACTAAACATGCCGGAAGAAACAATCAGCAAACGGTCCACTTATGTTTGGCACAAGTTATTGTTTCGATTCGCAAAAGTAATTGGTTGACATTGTACTGATACTGATAATAACGGAGTGAAACTAAACAGCCGGGAATACTGGGTTGCCCGTTCGACGATTCCGAACACGTAAGCGATTTTTACGACCTTGCAGCCATTGTCCGACGGAGCATCTGCGAAACGATTAATCCCACGTACTGCATTTAGTATGCAATGTGATCATTTTATCGCCCCGAGTGCTTTGGTGCGTTGAATATTATTGCGCGACTCCGAATATCATCTCCATTTCATTTTATTCAAACTTGACCATTACACGCTTTTATTTAAACAAACAGATGCCCGCAGCAGTTGACTTTTAACTAATCGCCAATTTAACCAATCTCTATATTGAAGAAGAGGAAAAAAAAAAAAAAAACGTTCGAATATTTAGCAACAACTATTTAATTATATCTAGCGTAGATGTGTTAGTGTACCAAAGGTATACTACTTTTCACCAGTACACATATAAGCTGTCAATTTTTCAAACAGCGTAATATATCTCAGCCATATATCTTAGGCATGTGTATACTTGAGCAGTGTGTGTGTGCGCATGCGCGCGCGCGCGCGCGAGGCATGGGCAACAGATTAGCGTGGACACCGAATAGACCTCAAGGAAGCTGGACCCCAACTTGATCAAATTCAAATTTTTATTACACAGAAATTATGTACTTTTTATGTGCTATTTATGTACCACAAACATAATTTTGGTACCCCCCGGGAAACTTATTTTTTTTTTAAATGCAATTCCGGGGTCCAGCTACCCTGGACAGCTGCACCCTGCTCATTGATAAACGCACGTAATAGCAACAAATTGTCGTCATAAATTCACATTTTTATAGTCCACAATGAGTCTAAACGGGATAGGAATGTGTGCGGGCAAGCTAACTAAACTAACCAACGGGAATTGATATAAAAACAAAAAAAAAAAAAGAAAAATAATTAAAAATACACCAATATACAAAAAGTATGTTTGTAGTATATAATTAGCACATAAAAAGTACATAATTCCTATGTAATAAAAAGTTGAATTTGATCAAGTCGGGGTCCAGCTGCCCTGGAGTACCGAATAGCGACATCTTTACAGATAAGACATCAAACAGAAAGTTTGCCAAAAATTAGAATCCACTTTCATGAAACTTGTAATCCCCGGTTTCTGACGTTTAATATTGCTTTCTCTCCATGTACCCGGTGAGGCCATGTAACCTCAAAACGGTAACAACAAAAGCTGTGTTCCATCCATTGCAGTGTTGTAAATATTAACATTATATGTTGATCATAAATATTGTATCACTATATGAATTGTTTTGAAACATCTGCCATCATATATTAATTACTTTTCATTCACGGTAACACGTACATTTCTTGACTTTAAGCATTAATTTTAATTCAAATACACCTGTGCAATTTTCTATGCCACGTAATAGAGATATTTTAAAATTATTCAAAGTTACACTGAGAAAAATTGGCGCAGTTTACGCAACAGCATGCGTACAGTTGAAGCGTAAATGGTTATAACAACTGAAAATATAATTGCAGCAACTGTAAGTGGAGTTGTTGCAAGTATTTGCATTGCAACTCCGAGTTAAGAGTTGGTTTTCGAGTCAACTACTGATAAGCAGTTGTAGCTTTGACTGTAACTGAAATAGACTACAGTAAACAAATGAAGAACAGATAGTCTTAGAGTTAAACTTGAATTTGTCTTGTAAAAGATACTGAGATGTTGATTAAAAATGATGTACAGCATCTGAATGAAATGTATAATAATCTAAATTAAAACTACACGTGTTAAGCTGAGAGAATTTTGCTTTAAAGGTTTACGACAACAATCTTTTAATCAAGGCTTTTTATAGCCTATTTTTGCTTACTATCTGTCACTATTATGTCAACTCTAAATGGGTAGTTGTATCGAATACATGCTTATACATTTCACTCCAAATCCAACTTGACATATGCAGTAACGATTACCGGACTTTTTCCCCAGTGTAACCTCTTGCATTATCAATAATTTCTTTGCCGTCACTTTAAACGCATTCTTTCAATAATAAATTAGCATTATGTTAAATTGAAAGGGAAGTCCGCCCGCTGTTGTTTGCCCGCTGACACGTTGCGCCCGCAACAGAGGCACGAAAAAGGTCACTTTTCATACATGATGAACAAAAAAGTACTTTATTTTAGTAGCATTTATTTCACATTTTATCACAAGTATGTCCATAAATTGTCTTCTGGCGTTGGAATCCATTTTTTGATGGTAAAATTAACTCTTAATTTTTTCTATGTGTATAAAAAAGATAAGTCGGATTGAAATTGTTCAAGGAAAAGCTTTCAAGGTATAATTCCAGTAACGTGTACTGTTTTTTCACGCCAGTCTTAATGCAATTCTTATTACATCAAGTTTATTTGATTGTTTTGCAGGTTGTTTTAGGGTTTAGGTTGTAAACTCTGCTCTGACATTGTTGTTGAAACTTTATTTCTATGTTTAGCCAGTGAAGTAAGGCTCGCAACAATTGAGGTAGGATAAAATTTGAAAGACAGTTATACTTTGAGGTGTATGAGAAAGGCGATTGTCAAGACACGAGCCTAGGGACTGCACCATAGCAATCAAATGTGCCACTGTTGCATTTTTAGCGCAACTGCATTTTTATAGTTGTACGCGCCCAACTACTAAGTATATAAAATAGAATTGTCATGGAAATATTTCCGATTACTGGAGTTTACATTTGTTACAACTGTATTTACACATAATATGTCGCAACTCTACAAGTTTAGTTGCGACTAAAAGTTTGTAAATTTCTCTCAGTGCTTGCAAACAAGTTTGTTTCTCAAACTCAGTCGTCGACTGAGGCGAAAGTTTCGATAATAATTTATCGAAGGAGTAGGAAAAAAACTATTCTTACTCCTTCCTAATAATAGTAGTAGTAATAGTAATAATAATAATAATAATAACAATAATAATAACAATAAGCTTAGGCGGGAGAAGCTGATCCGATGAAATTATCGTGTGTTAAAGTTGTAATAGAAGCAAGAGACGCGGGGGGGCAATCGATTTTGTAAAGGCAGAATGGTTTGGCAGTATGGAAACATGGTACTACATTCGAGTGCGCCAAGTACCACTGGCGTTACCGTTAAGAGGAGTTAGTTCCTCGCCGCATCCGCAATGTAACGGGTAGATGCGGTGTTAATTAAGCAAGTTCACGTGCTGTCCTTGTTAAGACGCAGGGCAGACATTAATTGAGCCAGCGCAAACGCGCGACTGGCAAAGTAAGGCTTGAAAGGCAAAGTAGAACACCGCTAAGCAAACGCTCCATTTCATTTTTACTGCTAGCCCAACTAGCTAGCCTAGCCCACGGAAGGTCATCGCAATTATCAAAATATTCCATGCACGTGGACTTGTTCCAATTTTAGCAAACTACACAAGTTTCTACTTGAATGAAATAATATTTCCCTCGGTGTACTGCGCAGCAACACTATTGTAAAATCTACCGACAAAATTGCCGGCCCGCATTCAACAAAACCAGCTTGGCTCCATTTTTTTGCTCTCCCCACCTATGAAGCTTATAGGTGGGGGGAGTAGTTGAGTATGTTTGAATGTTGAGTTGCAACTGAATAATCAGCCGCAAGCAGCTGCGATATTGATTGAGAGGAGGGACTTTTGCGAGTGTCGATTCGCGCGACACTTTAATCGCTCGTTACAACAGCGCAACAGCGCAACAGCGCAAAAGCGCAAAAGCGCAAGAAACAAGACAGTTGGAGAGAAAGGTGTGTAGGTCGCGCTACCGCCCCATTCAGAGAATGGGCTATTAATATTCTGCGGATATACATTAGGCGCATCTGCAATCGTAATATTGCTGTCGTTGTTTTGATACGGCGCGTAGCAATGTTTGCGCCGTTTGATTATTCATTGGAATGAGTTGTTTCCAACGCGAGACGTCCAAGCGCAGGCGGCATCTCAACTATAAATATACGCGCCCGTTTGCAAAGTTCAAGAGTCACTCTTGAAAATGCTCTTATTGCGGTGTGCGATCCCTGGCATTCAAACTTGCCGCCGGCCAATGGTCATTTGGTGTGGAAATTGGCAATTAATCTCCCAAACAAAGGTGCGGCGAAGCGCGCAGAAATAACACCATTTCGCAATCGAGCCTGGCACGGGCGATACCAACCAAAAGGGAAAAGAGGCGCGCGCGCGCGCGAGTGAAAACGAGTGTCGGCTGATGTTGCGGCGACGCGTGCTTATCAACGGGGAAAGTTTCCGCGCGACGACACGCGCGAGGTTGCGCGAGGTTGCGCGAGGTTGCGCGTGGTGCGCGAGGTGCGCGAGGTGCGCGAGGCGCGCGAGGCGCGCCCTCCCGCCGGCTCCGCGAGGAAACACTCTTTTGCGGGGTCATGGTGGTGGCACTGTGGACAATCACCTCGCTTCAACAAAATGCAGCAGTTGTTACTAAAAGCGCGCCCCAATAAGAGAGGTGCAGTTACGACGTTCACTCTAGTGAAAACGTCAAACGAAAGCACACAACTTTGTGTATTTGCCGCAACAAGATATGCTCATTTAATATTTTTCTACGCAAATTAGTAGAGAGAAATTCTACTTAAAGTTGGAATACTCAGCCGCGAGAGATATTTAATAAATAAACTAAAGTTAAATATATCGACGTGATATTTTAATAGCCAAAAGAGTAGAGCCGATTTATGAAATTCATCGGTAAACATTGTAAGACATTCCCTGATTGATATTTTGATACTTGCCAAGTAATAATGATTCGTGAAATGATTTTACGTCTGTGTCGTAAATAAAATACAAGTAATTTGTTGTTACAACTTTTTCTTCTACAAATACAAACACAACAACTTGCACGGCTTTTTTTAACGCCACTCGGCAATCGATATTCCATTCGATATAAATATAACTTGCAAATATTGAAAATTATTTTCTGCCGTTACAATTGTTAATGTGTTTATATATGAATAGCACTTGATCCTGCCGATATATGTATAATGAGCATAAATCCCATGTGGTATACCAATATTCCATTATTCTTAAATAGAAAGCATAAAGCTTTCTGAGTGTATGACAATTAAAGAAATAGAAAAATAACTATGCCAAACTAATTATTTAGTATAGCAGAATCGCTTTAATCATTAATAATAAACCAATTACTAATTTTCTAGTAGATGTAGGCCAAAGGTGGCCATTATTAGTATCAACGATAACCAACAACATTAGTAAATATATTTATTTACTAGTGAATTGTACACTTTACATGTAATTTTATTATTAAAATAAATTGCCTCGAGAAAAGACCTATCTTTTGGAAATAGAATAGACACACAAGGCAACATTTAAATAGTTGATGAAACCATTTCCAAAAGATAGCTTTCTCTGAGAATAGTTGCCTGTAGATAGAAATGATTTTAAAACATTCCAAACATGTTCAACTGTAGACGTACATTGCGCGTCTTTGTTAAATTATTGTTACTTTACAATATATTTAAAGATGTGTATTGTTAAGGAGGTTATGTTCATTCCGAGTTGGTGAAAGAGTGACACACATGAGCTTAATCAGTGGTAATAATTTGTCATAAAAGATTATTTCCTTGGAGAAAATTCTTGCAACTATTTATTTTTCCCCGTCCAAGATTCATTATTCTGGCCGCAGTAAACATGTTAATAAAGCAGCATCAGTATCAGCAGCGCCGCCGAATGCACTCGAGAGAGGACGAATGAGTAATAATCAACTGGCAGGCGTCATCTTTTATCTAGAGCAGTGGAAACGTACGCAGCGGTACGCGCTGACCTCAGTCTTTTACCACGGCGAATGATGAAACACCGATGCAAAATAATCCAACAATTTAATCGTCACACTTTATTTACATTAAAAGCTCCCTTGTGCCCTGTACCTCCCCCATTACGCTCAACTTAAATTTTATTCTTCTTCTTCTTCTTTTTGGTCCCGCGCCCAAGCCCAAATATACAACAAGTTGATATAAAAGGTGACATGGAGTATAGAGCAATGCTCGTACATTACATATTAAAAAGTATTAAATTGATTTATTTGCTACAAGCGTGATTAAAGATATTTCAAGTGGCAACTTTTGCGACATCAATTCATGTCATGTTAATCGATGTTTTTGAGTTGATTTTAAACCATACTTAAACATTGGTATGCTGATGTATGTAAAATTGTACATACAACTTTAATTTGAAGACAAATAATGATTGCTTTAATCGTGCACCGTACGTTACGTTGTATGATAAGAGCGAAACAAATGAATCAAGACAATTGTAGCAACCGATTTGGACATAATCCAAGTTCAATTCAACATAATCTCCTTGTTACGGCACGCTTTCAAAGTAAACATTAAGAAGGAAATGTGGCGGCAGTTTCATGATAATTGGCCAGGATGCCCCGTAAGGGAAATTGGTTGCGCGCGCCGAACCAACAATTGGTGCACCTGTCGGTGTGAAGCTGTTGCTGCTGCTGCTGCTGCTGCTGTTGCTGCTGCTGCTGCTGCTGCTGCTGTATCGCGCTGTATATCGCACTGCACCGTTGAAAGCACGAGAAGGGTGCGCGCAACGAGCTCGCCCACGAGATGCAACATGTAAACCGAGCCACAAAGTGAAAGCCAGAGTCAGAGGCGCAACGTGGCATTAGATGTGCTGGCCGACAACAAACAATAATCGATCCATTTTTATGATCCATGGTAAAATAATTATCTGTGTCACGTGTATCCTATAAACAATTGCTGCAACAATTCCCCTAAAAGTATTCCATCGCACCAAGACAAAAATCGATTGTCGCAACAACCAACTAATGGTGGCTAATTGAAAATTGACAACTCACTAAAATAACGAGGTATATATTTTTGTAACAATGAAACTCAAGATAAAAACGTTTTCCCAATGTAAAGTGCGGTTGTTCCGTCACAGGTTTAGCGACAAGTTTTGCATAAAGTTGGTCGTGGCACGCACGTGTCAAAGGAAAGACAGGCCCTGCCTGAAGGTTTCGTTAGTTTTCTTATTTTTATTTTCTCTTATTTTGTGTCTAAACAAAATTTGTTATTAATTCAACAATTTGATTGTTAATTGATTAAATAATCAACTTTATTATTTCATTAAATTCTACTAGTTATTTTTATTGCATTTGTTTCCATTGAGGATTTGCCTCTTTTCCTCTTCATTTCATGATAACTTGAAAGAGAGAAATCATATGTGTGCGCGCGCGCATTTACGATTTCACTGCCAAATTCAGACAGAGCTTTACTTTTTAAAAGTAAAAAAAAAAAAAAAAAAAAAAAAAAAAGCCCTAGTGTCCCAAAAACATAAATTGTATGTATAATAATTCACATTTCCAGAAAGTGGAACAAGATTCTATTTCGCGGTCTGTCTTGTGTCAAATTACGATTGTTTAACCAATGTATGTATAATTACAATAAAATGTGTAATTATGCATGCCAAAAAGGTGTGCATTTTGATATATATATAAAATTGATAAAGCAGAAATTCAAACATGCAGAATAGCCTGATAAATGTTATCATAAAATAACATATATAACGAATATTTGGGAAGATAAAAAGAAGATAAAAAACTGAAAAACCAGTCATTTATTCCAATAATTTATGTGTTTCATTGGGTGAATATGGACAAGAGTGATATTTAAAATTACAATACCTTGACGTGGTGATGGCGTGGAAGGTGGTGTATCAGTGCCCATGGCGTAAGCAACATTATTTCACAGAGAAAAATAATTTATCAACGTTGTTAACATTCTGGTTGCAATAACGCGGCGAGTCTAAAGTAAATACTAAAGTTTTTTCACCAATTGTATCAATTTATATTTATCACGGCAAAATAATATAATTAACTAAAATATTTGATTACTTATCAAATCAATTGAAGGTTATATCAAAGTTTCTTAAGCTTTAGACACATTCTTATTAGAGAAAAAAGGTTCGTTTGCCACATGGTTTATACCGCGAAGATACTTTTATTACACACTGACAAAAAAATGACGTTCACTTGAGAGTTACTGGACAGTAAGTAATCTCACAGCAAGTCCAATGAAAAGTACAGCCAATTTTATTAGATCGCCATCCACCAATATTTTGAACAGCATATTTACGTTGGCAGCACTGTCGTCGCATGAACGCGTTCCAAAAATCGCCAGACGATATATCGTTCATCTTTGTTCAATCGTGCCGTGAAAATAAGTGACAGTTTTACGCAATAACAGTGCCGCCAACACGAGCGCTTTTGTTCAAAATATAGTTGAATGACGATCCGTTTTGTTTTCCCTCTTCGTAAGAGCCGTATTTCGAACATTGACACACGCACACGACACGCGCACACCATTCTTTGTAAGTTGGCAATGCTACATCATACATATATACATACATACATACATACATACATACAAACAAAACAGTGATGAAAATCATGGTGTGCGCGTGTTGTGTGCGTGTGTCGATTCTCGAAATTTGGCTCCAAGTCAGCGGCTGCTTCCGGAATGTCTCTTGCAGTGCAGTAGCGGTATTTTACTCTCGCTTATGTTTCATTTCATTTCTGTCTCGTTAAGTTTACGTTTCAGCTTCGCTTCGTTTTCGCTTCACTTTCGTTTCTTTTTTAATTTCTAATTTTTTTTTAACTCGGGAAAAACTACATCACCTTGAAAACAGCATTTTTATCATGTAATACAGCTCAACTTTTGGAAATCCTTTCTTTTTCCCACTTGAAAAATGACTTGCAAAAGTTAAGTAGTTACACACTATAAAAGTGAATATTTCCAACTGAATCAATATCTCCCATTGTGAACAAATTGCTTATCATCGAGAAATTTTAATAATTAAATTATTCTGTGAAAATAATTAAAAATGCACTAATCTAGTAATAAACGACTGATGTTTCACCTTAACAGCATGTCAAAATGCTATATGCACGGAATTAGTGTATTATCAATTTATCACAATATTATAGTATAATTTTGGATTTGATGAGAAGAGCGCACTGTGGAAGCACTGGGAGAATGTATATATCTGTAATAAGTGATATTTAATACAAGCGTATTCGCAAACAATGCGA